>OY757918.1:111842790-111927790 GCA_963585895.1 Sepioteuthis lessoniana
TGATAGGTTTATCTGTAGCTTTGGGGGATTTTCCAAACAGATCATTGAAATGTTCTTTCTACAAAAGTATTTGTTCTTCTTGGCTGGCAGCTTTTAGCACTAGAATTGCTCTTCCTTTTTCTCACTTCATTTACTGTGTGCCACGCTATACGAGATTGTCTATCTTCTTTGGAAGTTCAAATTTTTCTTGAATTGGTTTTGAACATATTCTATTTGTTCTTTTTAGTATGAGTTGATTAGTTCATTTTGCGTGTTCTTAAATTTCTGGGTGCTGATATAATTTTGGTTCCTTTTGTTATATAGGGATGTCGTTTTTATGGGTTTTTTTTTTTGGTTTTTTTTACTACTAAGGTCTCCCAGGGAACTCTGTGTTTGGCTTTTATTTTAGTTGGTATACATTTGGCTACTGATTCCATATGGACATTGACGAAGTTCTCAGAATCGTCATTCGGAGTAAGTGTTTCCGATATCTTCTGAAGTGCATTGATTTTTTCTCGAATATTTATCACTAATATCTCTATTGTTAAACAAGGGTCGGTAATAGTGCGTGGTTTCAGTTGTTTGCGTCGTATTCCTGCGTAAGCTCAGACGTATCTTTGCTGTGATATTTCGGTGATCAGAAGACACACCTTCAAAAGAAGAAGAATTCTCACAGTTCAAAGCGCTATTAATTTATTTCTTCTTTCATTCGGATGTAATCTATATGGGCTTTAGCATTATTTGCGTAAGTGTCGGTCCATAGTTTTCTCTTCCTTTTCAAGAATTTAGTATCAAGTCATGTTGCTCCATTTTCAATGAGAAATCTGTTAGGTGTCCCCGATTTCTGTTAGTCGAGTTGTGAAGGCTGAATTTGTTGTTTACGTTTTTACCTGTTTGAGCATTCATGTCCACACCAATGATTCGAACATTGGGTTTGGGAATGCTTCGAACAAGAGAGGTTAGCTCATTGTAGAAGGTGGTGAGTTTTGTTTCATAACTAGCATTTGTATGACTGAAGGAGGAGATATGATTTTTGTGCTTGGGTTGCCGTTAAACGTAGCTACCATCATTCCCGGTTGAATTTTCTTTATGCTGTTTAGTGATTTTAGGGCAAGAGGACAAAGAAAAATTCCTACACCCCTATGACGGCATTGAGAGAGTTTTTCAATGCAGACGCTGAGATAAATGTCCATCCATTTCAAGAATCGTGTTTTTTTATTTCTTCTTCACTAGGACGGTATTTGTGTTCTTGTATGCATACTATATCTATATTAGGCTCAGCCCCAGGCGCTGTCAGTTCTAGTTGTTGGACACTTCTATTTAAAATTCTAACGTTAAGTTTCGTCATATGTACCGTGCATTTATATTTAAGTAATTGTTGTTTGTCTTTGAGTTCTGTTGCTGATTTTTCAAATACTCGGGCCAGAACTCCAACCTCCCTAGAACGCATCTTTTATTTATCTGCGTGGAGGGCGATGAGGTTTGGACACACGGTTTGAGTGAGAGTCGTTGTAATCTTTCGATGGCTGTATTTATCACATCAATAGAAGCCACCCTTATAGATTAATAGCAGTAGTTTCCCGACTCAACTACGCGATCCCGGCCGTTAACCTGTGAGCTTCTTTCGCCAAGCATCAGGTAAAGCGCACCGTTGATTCATCTGCCTTACTTCACATCCACCATGCTGCTTCCCATTGCTTCTGAGGTTAAACTCGTGGGTAAAAATAACCTCGCTTCTATTCCTCATGTTTTAACTTAGATAATATCCAACTAAGTAATATAAACAGGATTTGATATTAAAAAACGAAAAATGGTTGATATGGCGTAAAATTCGAACCACGCTAAACCTTCTGGAATATTTTATGTCCCGTTACAAACCTATTTATTTAGATATTTAATGTAACAAAGAATAAATTCTTTTCTTAATTTGAAAGATTTTCTTATCTTGGAATAAATCTTCTATCGAACTTTATGATTCTATGAAAACAAAAATAAATTTGACATAGTTTATCTCGTGTCCTCATAGAATAAAAGAAAGAAAGAAAGAAAGAAAGAAAGAAAGAAAGAAAGAAAGATTTCAAAAGAAAAAGGAAAGACGGAATCCCAAACAAAAGAAAAGAGAAGAAAATGAAAGGATAAAATAAAATAATAAGTGAATGAAAAAGAATGAAAAGTAGATAATTTTCAATAATTAATCGATCGAAAAAGAAATTATTAATTTCTAACCCCACCATTGAATAGAAACTAACAAAGTGAACATGGCTTGTTTTGGTTTTCGAAAATGTATGTCTTGAGTTTGGTTTCCAGTATGAATATATCACTTACAATAATAGATCCTGTTTAATTCTTTTTTTAATTATATAAAGATTTCCTATTCCTGTAAATACAGAGGTGGATATTAAAGTTCGTCCTGGCTTTTGATGGCATTAGGATAATTTTGTTTTACCTAAAAATATTAAAGAAATGATTATTTTTGATTATCATTATGGTGGCTCTGATATCTCTGTGTATTTTTTAAAATAAATTATTTCATTTCAACGGATGAGTAGTTTTCTTTTCCGTTTATTCCTTTCAAAATTTTGTATGGGGTAAAAAGTTGTAACAAATATTCTGTCCAATGATTCGATTCATTTTAAAGCACACATGATAATTTTGAGATTTTCTCGTTTCAGGGGGGGGAGATTAGAATTACAAAATTGATTCTTTTCATCATTTCTTTAGTGTGCTGTTTCCAACATATTTGTGCTAATAATAAGACGAGTTACATTAATCATTATTACAGTCTTGAGTGTCATACTCACTGAGAGCATCATTAATATGGATTTGCATTCAGCTAAGCTAAACGTTACATATGAATATTTTGCAAAATTTCTCCTTTCAAAAGATGTTGTTTGTGTATACTTATTATTATTTACAAAGTATTGTTTCGTCAGGCACGAAGCTGCAAATGTGTATCACACATTAAAAAACAAACTCACATCACTGTTAACATTCGACTAGGCTGACGGACACCTTCATATGACTGTGTTGTTGTTGCCGCTTTTTTCTTCTTTTTGGTGGGGTAATACCAGGTTATGTTTCTGTTTGGGCGACCTTTGTTGTATAGTTATTGACTAAACTTCGCTTAGATGTGGCACAATGTCAAAAGCATCAGAATCCAATGAGAATCAAACTCATTAATTATATTCAGCTAATATAACTTGCCAACCATTACAGCATGTTAGGTGAACGGACCTCTGCCATGTACATGTCAGTTTTAAAGTGGACAACAATAGAATAAAATAGAAAAGTCCTGACAAAAACAAAGATGTCCCCAAAAACAAAAAAAAAGGAGAGGAAAGACCATAAAGGAATATAAACATGTAAAACTGATGAAAAAAACTTCATGACACAAACTCAAAAGAAAATCTGTTTTTAGTTGGTTTGTATAAAGTTCAATAGATTCTGTCTAAAATAACTTATATGGTTCTTTAGAACGAAATGAAAAATCATGCTTTACATTTGAATGCATAAAGAGAAATAGCTCAAGCTAAAAGTGCAAAATTCCAAAGCTAATTGTTCTTTGGTCAGGCATGTTATTGAACATGGCACACTATATAGAGACACAACAGACAGACATCCAGGAAATATAAAAAGACACGTTGCTTTATTTATTCCACATCAATTTTAAAGAAAATAATGAATGCATATCAGTGAAGGGGAGTTTTCGGCCGACTACATTCATCATTTTTGTTGTTTTAATACATTATTTAGCTTGCTATGTTTTTCCATTTTCTTTGTATTGTCTAAGGATCTCTGATGAAATGTTTTTTTTTTCTTTTTCTTATAGGTCAATGTTTTTGACCTTGGTATTTTTAATACAATATATCCATCAATATATTCTTAAACGTTTTACACCATCTTCCTTCATCTTGGTTGTTTTATTACCTATCTACAAAAATAACAATTCTAATTTTAGTGTTTTCAGAACTTCTGAGATAAAATCTTTTCCGTATTTTGGACGATTGTTTCTTTATATATTAATAGTTTGCCGTTATTTAAAAACTCTTATATTAAACATTTCTACTTTTATTAATTGAAAAAAGAATCTATCATTCTATATTGTAGTTTTTTTTTCTCTTCATTCAGGCAGTTTTACGCAACAACTTTCAATGACCCCTCATATGTACAAACTTTACTTAATTTATGCACTGCTCTCCGATGAAACTGCAACTAACTTTTAGCGTGTGGAATATCTAATTCATGAAAAACAAACTAAAAATATCCTCGGGTACTTGGTTTACGCAATAGTTCATGAAAATTATTCAAATGACATCAGATATGAAGTGCCACTGCAATCAGTACATACTTCAGAAAATGAAATATATTTCTGATTTCGTTCTGTTAGATTAAGAGATCGTAGATTTTATCGACTCAGAGTGCAGAGATTGTTTAAAATTTGGAATTAATAATTATGATCAAAAGGCTCCATCTCAAAAGAAACGATAATAATATAATAAAATACTATAAATAAGAATCCATGATTCTTTGCCTGGATGATTATTTCCTCTGATTCTTTTCATGTTTCAGGTGATAAAATTAAATCAGTCTTCTTGAACGAATGTAAAAACAATTTTAACAAGTGAGGATTAAATCAAAACATATAATAATAAGAGAACATTATGCATTGCTAATTTTTTAAAATTACATCAAGATTTTTACAACAAACTTCTTATTCCTGTGGAATTAATTCACCAATAAAGTGGGATGCTAAAAGTTAGATAATAAAATGTTTTAAAATAATGATGAAATTTAATTGATGCAGGTTTTTTAAAAAATATAAAGATTCTATACTCTGTATTGAAAGCTTTCGGTTTAGGTGATTAACTGATTCTGATAACACTCGTCCTCAATCAATACGTAACGACTTCTTCTTTATATATATATATATATATATATATATATATATATATATATGTGTGTGTGTGTGTGTGTGTGTGTGTGTGTGTGTGTGTGTGTGTGTGTGTGCGTGTGTGTGTATATATATATATATATATACACGGGGATCATCAAATAAGTTTCCAGACATTTTTCATATGGCCACTTTTATTGATAGTACATACATGAAACTCTAGTCCCCTTCTAAGTAATCTCCTCCGGCTACAATGCTTTTGTTGTACCGATCCAACAACTTCTGGAAGGCCCCATGGACGTCCTCTTGTGTGAGTATGTCAATTTCCTTCATCACAGCCTCTGTCATCTCCTCAATTGTCTCATAACGACAGGCTCTGAGCTTAGGGAATAACCAAAAGTCACAGGGAGCAAGGTCTGGACTACAGGGAGGCTGAGGAACTGTCTTGATGCCCATCTTCGTCAAGTAGTCTGTGACAAGGATGGAGTTGTGGACTGGTGCATTGTCCTAGTGGAAATGCCACTGAGCCGATTTGACGAGTGCTGAATCTCTTCTTGAACTCCCTAAAACATCAACATAGTAGCCCTAACCCTAATCCGTTGGCCAATCAACTCTCATGTTCTGACTTCCTTACTCCTTCCACATCTCTCATCATCCCTCAAAGACTAACTGGCCTCCTTGAATCTCTTATGCCACTCAAAAACTGATGCTCGATTCATGCAGGATGGTCGAAAAGCAGTCTGAAGCATTCCACACATTTCTGTGGGATTGTTTCCAAGTTTAAAACCGAATTTTATTGCATATCGTTCTTCTAACGTGTTCAGACGTCCAGATTGTATTTTTGAAATTCACCAGCTGTGACAATCAGGCTTTAGTAGGGTGTATTCCAATTTGTGCTGTAGGTGTTTATTTGAACTTGAAATCATAAAAATTGATCAGACATTTCATAAGATGTATAGCAATAAGATACCGAATTTTCAAGTGTTTACGACAAATTTAAATACCTGTACAAAAACAGTCTGAAATCTTATTGAATGCACTACACACACACACACACACACACACACACACACACACACACACACACACACACACACACACACACATCTATATATATATATATATATATATATATAATCACACGCTTCTAAGAAAGAGCGAAGAGCTTATTGGGAAGCTGCTCTACGCAGACCATGAAGATATCATTGATCACTGTGATGAAGATATACAAGCTATGATGGACCTCTTTTCCAGAGAATGCACTGCTTTTGGGATTAGCATCAGTTTGAAAAATACCATGGTTATGTTCGCTCCATTTTCTTGCCAGCCCGATGTCGACCCCATCAACTTCAAGAATACAAAATTGGATATGGTTAATTCATTTGTACAGATTAGCAGCACCATCTCTAGAGATAGATCCCTTGATTTCAAAATAAATTTAGTGCTCGAAAAAAAAAGCTAGCTATTTGAAAAGATAGAACGCCGGGTGTAAATAGTCAGAGGCATCACCATCAAAGTCAAACTAAGAATCTATGAAACGGGCGTTTTATCTGTCTTTTTATAGTTTCTATGAAGTGGGCGTTTTTTCTATTATTTTATACTCTTCTAGGACTTGGACTACGCATCATGAAGCTAAACCTAAAATGTTACCAGAAACCATTGTTTTCCATCTCATTTAGACTTGTGCTATTCTGAGAATTGGTCCAAGTCTTTAGTTATTCGTAGACAAACGTTTTGCACAGAAATATTTACCTTGTTTTTGAAGATCCGTGCCTCAAACAGGACCTTTCCTAAAAAGAGAAGGAGTGAGTATCCTCGTGGTGAATTGGTTAAAGTGTTGTACTGCGAAATCGTATTACGCGAGTTCGAACTCCTGTCGCGCCATTTTATTCATTTTCGGGCAAATACTCTTGGGAAAGGTATGAACCTCCTTATCATCTCAACTATGGGTTAAATAGTACCACTGCTGTTCTTCTAGAAGAATGGATTTGGCACAAAATAACCTACAAATGTTGTTATGCCATTAAACAACCAAACTAAAAAGAGCAAAGTCAATAATCATACACTGACGCTCTCAGATATACGAATATGACGCAGGCATTTTATATTTAACCATGAAAAGATAATTCACTGTTTGCTCTTTCAAATGCCCAAATTTTATATTTAATCCTTGCAGGTAGATGAACAAATAATTCGAAGCTCAAATAATTAAATATTAGTGTGAAGTTATAGCCGAATTTATAATGCCTAGAGTAATCCCAGGTTTCATCTGTGATAATACCCTAAAGAAAGAAATGTCTTTTCTCTTCTTAAAGAGAATCACATGATTTTATAATTCAGGGGAAAATACATTGTTTTTTACAAAATTTCTGGTATTATTGTTTTATCTTTCCATGAAATCAACGTATGGCTGATAGCATGTAAAACTGAATGTTCTATTCAAGAAAAGGGGAAGGACAATTTAGATTCGATCACGGTTAATGCTGAGCATTTCAAGGACGTTGATCCATCAATTTTACCTGCGGAATTGCTCACAACCGAACCCTAATACTCATAAAATACTCCCACACCATTATCTACATAATGATGACCTTTACGAGCGTAATAACTAATGTTTCTCTTCAGAAACGTGAATCCTCTTTCCACAGCAACTGATGGCATTTATTTTTATCAAGAATTGAGTTAGAGTGTTCAGAAAGTAATGACTTTACTTTACAAAAAGCAATAAAATTCTGGCCAAAAGTTTTAAAGTGTTGCATTTATTCATTATTTTTACTAATTTTAAAGAAAATATATTTTGCTTGTCCTTTACTTAATGTCCTTTACTGAGTGTTTTGATGTATAGCTGTCAATTTTGTTATGCATTCTTAATGGGCAAAGGTGAATGTTTTAACGTAAAAATGTAAGTTGGAAATGAGAATCTTCCATAAAGATCACTCTCTTGGAAGAAAGACTTATCAATTGAAATCTATAAGGCCGCAACATCGAACTCAAAGAAACAACAATAAAATATTTTTTCTTCGTGAACTTAGCTCGTCAACAAATTTCTTATAATGATAACTGTTATATCTCGAGAACCTCCACCTAAATTATACGAATCATCAATATTAACAAAGAAAAAAGAATGCTTGATCATAAAAATCAACAATATCAACAAAGAAAAAAGACTGATTGATCATACAAATAATCAATATTAAGAAAGAGAAAAACTGCTTGATCGTACAAATTATTAATATTAACAAGGCAAAAAAACTGCTTGATCATACGAATCCTCAATATTAATAAAAAGGAAAAAAGACTGCTTGATCCCACAAATCGTCAATATTAACAAAGAAAAAAGACTGCTTCATCATACAAATCGTCAATATTAATAAAGAAAAAAGACTGCTTGATCGTACAAATCATCAATATAATTATTGATGATTTGTATGATGAAGCAGCTTTTCCTTTGTTAATATTGATGATTTGTCGGATCAAACAGTCTTTTCTCTTTATAATTATTGATTATTTATATGATCAAGCAGTCTTTTTTCAATGTTCATATTGATGATTTGTGTGATCAAGCAGTCTTTTTTCTTTGTTACTATTGATGATTTCTATGATCAAACAGTTTTTTCTTTTTATTGATATTGATGATTTTTATGATCAAATAGTCTTTTTTCTTTATTAATATTGATGATTTCCATGATCAATCAGTCTTTTCTCTTTATCAATATTGATGATTTTTATGATCATGTATGTTTTTCCTTACTATTGATGATTTATGTGATCAAGCTTTCTTTTCTCTTTATCAATATTGACGATTTGTATGATCAAGCAGTCTATTTTTTTTTGTTAATATTGATGAGTTGTATGATCAAGCAGTCTTTTTTCTTTGTTAATATTGATGATTTGTACGATCAAGCTTTTTTTTTCTATATTAATACTGACGATTTGTATGATAATTATAATAATAATTACGATAATAATTATAAAAAGAAAGGACTGCTTGATCAGACAAATCATCAATATTAAAAATCAAAATAAACTACTTGTTCAGACCAATGCAATATTAACAAAGATAAAAGAATGCTTGATCATACAAATCATCAATATTAAAAAAGAAAAAAATACTGCTTCATCTTACAAATCATCCATATTATTAAAGAGAAAAGAATGATTGATTATGCAAATCATCAATATTAACAAAGAAGAAAGACTGCTTGATCATACAAATCATAAATATTAACAAAGAAAAAATATTGCTTGATAATTCAAATCATCAATAATAACACAGAAAACAGACTGTTTCACCATACAAATCATCAATACTAATAAAAGGAAAAGACTGATCAATCATACAAATCATCGATAGTAAAAAAATGCTCGATCATGCAAATCAAAAATATCAATAAAGAGAAAAGACTGCTTGATCATGCAAATCATCAATATTAATATAGAAAAAACACTGCTTCATCATACAAATCATCAATAATAACAAAGAAAAACGACTGCTAGATCAAACAGACCATGTGTATCAATAAAGAGAAAAGTCTGCTTGATCGCACAAATCATCAATATTATCAAAGAAAAATGACTATTGAATCATACAATTCATCAATATTAATAAAGAAAAAAACACAGCTTGAACATGCATATCTTCAATATTAACGAAGAAAAATACTGCTTGATAATACAAATCATCAATACTCACAAAGAAAAAAAGACTGTATGATAAAACAAACCATCAATATTGACAAAGAAAAAACACTGATTATTATGCAAATCATCAATACTAATAAAGAAAAAAGGCTGCTTCATCATACAAATCATCAATATAAACAAAGAAAAAAGACTTTCTGATCATAAAAATCTTCAATATTAACAAAGAAAAAAACACTGATTATTATGCAAATCACCAATATTAACAAAGAAAAAAGACTGCTTGATCATACAAATAATCAATAATTATGATGAGAAAAGACTGCTTGATCATACATAGCATCAATATTATCAAAGAAAAAAGACTGATTGCAGTGCAGATGATCAATATTGACAAAAGAAAACTGGTCATCATACAAATCATCAATATCAACAAAGAAAAAAAACTGCTTAATCATACAAATCATCAATATTAACAATGAAAGAAGAATGATATCATGCAGATGATCAATATTAACAAAGAAAAACTGGAAATCATACAAATCATTAATATTAACAAAGAAAAAAGACTCCTTGATCTTACAAATCATCATATTAATAAAGAGAATAGACTGATTGATCATACAAATCATCAATATTAACAAAGAAAAAAGACTGCTTGATCATACAAATCATCAATAGTTTTGTGTTCTGGTTAGTGAAAACAAGTTGTAGTAATAATAAGACAAACCACGATATGTGAGGAAAATAATTATATTTACAGGAAAGAGTATTTACCAGAGAGACAATGTTAGTAATAAGAACATAGGATAAGTGATAGAGTAATGATATACTTCAATAATAGGAACGGCTCTTCTGGTCTGACTCGTAGGCTTATATCCCAGACTGATCTCCGCTACTTCCATATATGGCGCATGGCACAGCACATTATGTTGAAAAGGTAGGTGATACCCGCACCCAAGATTGTTTTTTAATATTCTTGACCAGCTTTTCTTTGTGAATTTTTAGTATTTTCTTTCTTTTTGTGTCAATTATGAATTGTGGAGGGGCTTTCCGATTTCTTTTCACTCTAGCTTCTTGTTCAGCTTGAGGCATTTGTAGGTCAAAGGTATCGTAAAGATCTTGTAAATCATCCTCTTCAATTTGTGGGGTTTCTGTTGGTTCATCTGTGATACGTTTTTGTAGTTGATTTACGTGTCTTCAGTGGATGAACTTTTTCCCTTGTTACGGTGTAAATCATGTTTCTGATACGCTCCTTAATAATTCCAGGTTCCCAGGTAGTCATATTATTTTTGTAATTTTTGTAAAATACTTTATCATTTTTATTAAATTTCCTTCTTGGAACAAGGATGGCAGGGATGTGGCTTTTCTTCCTAGGAATAAGTTTATCAAATACAGATCTGATTCTTCTAGCAAACATGCTTTCTGCAGGTGATAGAGTTGATGGTGCCGACTTATTCGTTTTATCCGATATACTAAAGGAAAAAGTTGAAGGGCTTTTTTAATCGGAGTTCCTGTTGCTTTCTTTAACGCTCTTTTTAGCGTATCCAAAAATTTCTCGGCTTGGCCGTTTGATCGTGGGTGGTAAGGAGGTATTCTTATGTGTTCAACTTGGAATGTTGCACAGAAATGTTAAAACTCCTTAGATGTAAATTGCGTCCCGTTGTCACTAACTATTGTATCTACTACACCGTATCTTGCGAACAGTTCATGTAACCTGTTTACTGAGTTTGTTGATGTTGATCTTTTCATTTGGAAGACCTCTGGCCATTTAGAATGGCTGTCTACTACTACTACTAAGCAATACCATTTATCAATTGGACCTGCGAAATCTATGTGTATCCTCGACCATGGTCTATCTGTTTTGGGCCAGGGTTCTTTCGAGGTTGGTGGAGACTTTGCTGCTAGGATACATCCTTTGTATTTACTGACCATTTCAGTGAAATCGGCGTCCATACCAGGCCAAAAAACGTAAGAACGCTTAAGGCTCTTCATTCAATTGATCCCTGGGTGACCAGTGTGGAAATCGTCAAGAATTCTTTTTGATGATTATTTGGTATTACGACTCTCTCACTGTATAATAATACGTTATCTCATAGTGAATAAGTCTCATCAATTTTTGTGTTTTTCTTTAACAGCTTCGCTTTTATTTCTCTAATAAACTTGTCTCTTACTGCTTCTCTTTAATTTCCTTAAGAGATACCGGTAGTTCTCTAATTGTGCTGTTTATTATATTTTCTACCTCATTTTCAGATCTGAGGGCTGCTATAACCGTGTCTTCAAAGGTTTCTGCTGACCTAGGAATGAGTCTAGACAATCCATCTGCGTGCCCTATCTTATTCGTGGATAGGTATTAAATCTGAAAATCATAGTTTAAAAGGATGGTTCCCCGTAGAAGCAGTCTGTTGGCTGTATATGTTGGCAGTCCTTTTTTTGGAACCAAAAATAGTTACGAGTGGTTTGTGGTCTATTTGCAATGTAAACCGACGTCCATGAATGTATCTGTTGAATTTTGTGACTGCAAATATTATGGCTAGAGCCTCTTTTTCAATTTTTGAATAATTGCGCTCTGCTGGAATTAACGATCTGCTTGCATATGCTATGGGTCTGACTTTCCCATATTTCCACTTTTGTAATATACATGCTCCTACGCCGTGTGTACTGACGTCGCTAGGTACGATTATGTTAAGATTAGGGCCGAAGTGTGTGAAGAATAAGTCAGATGTTAGTTAATTTTTTTTTATTTCGCGAAATGCTTCTTCACATTCTTTTGTCCAAATCCACTTCTTTTCTTTACGTAGCAGTTCGTTTAGCGGTGCTCTTAAGTTATGTAAATTAGGGATAAAATCCTGATAGTAACTCACTAAACCTAAGAAGCTTAGTAGTGTTTATACATTTTTTGGATTAGGCATGTCTTTGATTGCCGAGGCCCGACTTTTGTCTGGTTTCTTGCCGTCCTTATTTATTACATGTCCTAAGTATTTAATTTTTTCTTGTAGGAAGTCGCATTTATTTTCTTTGATCTTCAGCCCATACTTCCTGATTCGCTCAAAAATTTTCTTTAGAAAACTTTTGTGTTCTTCTATGGTATTACTTTTAACTAAAATATCGTCCAGATATGCCGTTGCAAAATCTAGCCTGGCTAACAGAGTGCCCATGATTTGTTGGAACACCGCCGGCGCAGTCTTAACGCCAAAGAGTAACCGTTGGTACTTGAACAAACCTCTATTAGTACTAATACAGAGTAATTTTGAGCTTTCGTCGTCTGTTGGTATTTGGAGATAAACCTCACTAAGATCAATTTTCGAGAAGTATCGACTGCCATTTATTTTCGTAAATATTTCTTCTGGACTAGGTAGCTGATAATGGTGATCTTCTTTTGCGCTGTTTAAGCCTGTGGAAAAATCTGCACAGGCGCGTATTTCTCCTGATTTTTTCTTTACGTATTCTACAGGAGGTGCCCAGTCGCTATAGTCGACTCTTGATAGTACTCCGCACTGTGTTAATCTTTCTAGTTCTTTATCAATTTTGTCTATAGCAGCGAAAGGAATGCTTCGTTTTTTCTGAAGACTGGTTGTGCATTTTTTAATTTAATTTTTGCAGTCATTTTTGTGCATCTACCCAAACCATGTTTGACAATCGACATCGAAGAAATCTTGGTACTTTTGGTAGAAGCGTTCAAAACTTTGGTCTTCCTCGGGAATATAGTTGAAAGTTTCGATGGTTGACCATATTGTATTTTGCGTGCAGAATTTTTCGTCAGACTCGGTTTTTTTTAGTTAGAATTGTCTTATGGATCAGTTCTGAATTTCTAACTGTTTTTTATCATTTTCTAGCTGTTTTCTGTCATTGCCTTGTTTTAATTCCAAAATTTGTTGTTGGAATTTCTCTTCATTTTTTATCTGTCTCTCTTGTAGTTCCTTTTAGGATTGTGTTTGAAATTTAATAAGTTTGAGGATTGACGATTGGAATTGTTCTATATTAGTTGCAAGTAGAGAAAAAAATGTGGGTTTTTCTCTATGGGGAGGGTCAAGAAATTTTTTTTCTTTAGCCATGTAATTTTAGCACGGAGATAATACAAATCATAAATTCAACAAAGAAAAAAGACGGCTTGATCTTACAAATTATCAATATTTATATAGAGAAAAGACTGCTTCATGTTACAAATCATCAATATTAATAAATAGAAAAGATTGGTTAATTATTCAAATCATCAATATAACAAAGAAAAAAGACTGCTTGATCATAAAAATCATCAATAGTAAAAAAGGAAAAAGACTGTTTCATCATAGAAATTAACAATATTAACAAAGAGAAAAGACTGTTTGATCACACAAATCATAGTAGCAAAGATAAAATACTGTTTCATCACACAAATCATCAATACTAAGAAAGAGAAAACTGAGTGATCATACAAATAATCAATATTAACGAAAAAAAAAAGACTTCTTGATCATACAAATAAGCAATAATTATAAAGAGAAAAGACTACTTAATCATACAAAGCATCAATATTAACAAAAAAGAAAGACAACATAATAATACAAATAATCAATATTAACAAAGAAAAAAGACTGCTTGATCATACAAATCATCAATTGTAAGAAAGAAAAAAGACTTCTTCATCATAGAAATCATCAATAATAATAAAGAGGAAAGACTGATTCATTATGAAAATCATCAATATCAACAAAGAAAAAAGACAGCTTCATCTTACAAATCATCAATATTAACAAAGAAAAAGACTGTTTGATCATACAAATCATCAACATTAATAAAGATAAAGGACTGCTTGTGTAGCACTATGTGGGTAGGCCGCCAAAGCAGACGAGTCTGTTTTGGCGCGAAACCAGACAAAGGATTCTTGGACATGAAATCTCGCCGTATCCGGAAGTGGTAAGGGGACGCGAATGAGAGTTGACGACGCGACCCAGCAGGGGGCAGTTGCGGCTGGACAGCAGAGAGGCGAGCAGAGGGCAGTTGGCGGCTGGAGAGCAGAGAGGCAGTTGGCGGCTGGACAGCAGAGAGGCGAACAGCAGAGGTTGGCGTGGATCCACGGACAGGGGAGTCAACACCGGACACCGGAGCAGAGAGGCGAGGCAGCATGGGATAGGGTCCAGCGAGAGTGAGTCAAGATGAGTCTGATTCCAGTAGCATTGTGGAATTTTCGCTAGTAACCCACGCTAGCGATAGTCTGCACATGCATGTAGTGCTGCATACCTTCCTCTGCTCTTGGTTAACCCCAAGCTTTGTTTGTTCGTTTGTCCTTCTATTTTCTCCGTTCCCTCGATCGTATTCTTGTGTAGGTAAAGAAATGTGCGTTACCCCCTCGAACCACTAGTTGATCACCGGCCGGCGTAAGAAGAAGACATGGTTAGAAGAAAGTTAACGTGTGTGGTGGGGTGAGGGTGTAACGTATCACACTGGTGCCGTAGACAGGGATTGACCTTGGGTTGCACGTTTGTACAATAGAACTTGTGGAGAAAGGAAAAGGAAGGAAAGGTCTGCCCGGCCGAATAAACACTCAATACGCATAGGTGTATGCGTATATATGTATAGATGAGTGAAGGCTTCGATAACCCGATAGACACGGGTGTATAAAAAAAGAAAAAAACAAAAAAAAAAATAGAAGGAAAAACAAAACGCAACCAAACCAAGACAAAAACAGACTTAGTTTGGGTTCGAAGGGAGTTGATTAGACCGGGACAAAGAAATAACGAACAGCGACATTACCAGCCGGACACAGTTAGTTAAGATAAGCTTTTACCAGCCGAAACTCAAACTAGAATTAATCATCCACTAAGTGTTACACGCTTCTCATCATCGCTTGACGTTTTAACCACAAGTTGTTGTTTTGTCTTGTTCTTTTCTCTGTGAACCTGCTTCTCGCTTTGATCCGGCCCACATAAGTATTCAGACGAGGACTCAATAACTTATGCAAACTGCAGAAGCGGGTATTATCACACTTGATCATACAAATCATCAATATTAATAAAGAAAAAAGACTGATTATTATGCAAATAATCAATATTAACGAAGTAAAAAGACTGCTTAATCATAGAAATCATCAATATTAATAAAGAAGAAAGACTGTTTGATCGTACAAATCATCGATATTGATAAAGGAAAAAGAATGCTTGATCATATAAATCATCAATATCAACAAAGAAAAAAGACTGTTTATCATACAAATCATCAATATTAAGAAAGAAAAAAGACTGTTTGATTATGCAAATCATCAATATTAACGAAGGAAAATGACTTCTTGATCATATAAATCATCAATATTAACCAACAGACTGCTAATCATAAAAATCATCCACATTAAAAAAGAAAAGAAACTGCATGACCATAAAAATCATCAATAGTAACAAAGAAAAAAGACTTAGTGATCATACAAATCATCAATATTAACAAAAGAAAACGAGTGATTGATTATGCATATCATCAATATTAACAGTGACAAAAATTATTGATTATATAAATCATCAATATCAATAAATAGAAAAGACTGATTTATTTTATAAATCCTCAATATTTAAAAAAAGAAAAAATGTTTTTAAATGATTATTCAAATTATCAATACTAATGAAGAGAAAAGACTGATTGATTATACTATTCATCAATATTAATAAAGGGAAAATACTATTTGAAGAATCTGTGATTCTTGTTGAGATGGCCTTAAATAATGTTGAATTGTCCACTTTCCTACTTTTTCATCAATTGTTTCATTGGTCAGAAAAAAAATTTGGAATCGAAAATTGTTGACGTTTCATCCGGAACTTCTTCTGACGGTGGGGTTAGTTCTTTGGAAGAAGTCTTGGGTGTTGCCATCTCAAAAATAATTAGTTATTGGAACGTATTTTTGTAACAATAATATATCCAATATATTTATAGAAACTGTTGCTTTATTATCCAGATAAGAATCTGTTCCTTGTTATGCAGATATCGAAGCACGAGAGAAGGAGAGAGAACTTGTAAGGGTCCATGAACAGAGGCACAGTTACCGCTACACATTGTCACCCTCAACTCGTCACTGTCCCGAAGGGCTTCTGATCTCAATCCAACTCACAGATTCACAAACGACTACTGCCTCAACCGCCTCAACTTTCAAAATTCGTTTATTTTTATGAATTATAAATTCAGTATATCATTGGTGTGACGTCATCTCTCTATGTTATTGCATCATCTCATCACGATCATCACACGTGTTCCCAACTTTCCATGTTTTAGCGCACTAAACAGCTAACTGAAGAACTCGCAGCCTGACTCAAGTAGATAATGAAATAATCAATACAATCAACCATCAGAGTAAATAGTTCACATTTGTAAAATGGCAAAATATTGTTTATTGGCCGGAATATTCAACATCTACGTTTATACCATCAGCATTCACCTCGGACGCTGTGATTTAACCCAGTAAAATAAAAGGCATTACTTTTATAGCACTGTCTTATTAGCGTGCCATACAGATTCTTGTTCATCACCGGTAAAATTCTTTAACGATGACAGTGACTTTGTGGAAATTGTTTTAAATTGAAAATCCTGCGATATCATCCTCTCTCTCTCTCTCTTTTAGGACTAATGTCTTGGATAGGTCTGTCACCACTCTTCTGAATTCAGAATAACCTTGAGAAACTGGATCCACCTTCTCTATACGCATCACCCGATATCATGGTTAAGGTAAACGGAGTAAGATCGAAGCCCTTCACTTTGTCTCGATCAATTCATTAAGGTTTTCTACTTTCGCTCATGCAGCAGGTCCTCAAAGACATAGGAAGCTATGAAAACGTATCAGACGCCAAAACTAACCGTGAAAAAGTCGATAGGTTTGAACTTTTGTTCGTGGAAGTGTAGTGCTTTTCCTAGCTCCTACATTTGGACCTTTGCCTAGTCGGTTGGGGTGGGGCTGTAGAATACAATGACTTTATCGCTGCAGAGGGTTAAGATCCCCCAACGAGAAGCGCAGTCGGCTAGGACTGTAGAATAAACCGACTGCATGTCTACAGAGGGGTTAGAACAACCCCCTCAAGAGTGTCCCGGTTGGTTGGTTGGTTTTTATGGCATATCAACCATTGTAGGTTATTTAACGCCAAATCCATTTTTATGCAAATAATCAGTTATATTTCAAACAATTCAGTTTAGCTTGAGTACACAATTTAATTGTCAAAAACATTTCTATTTCAAGCAATTCAGTTTAGTTAAACAGTTCTAATTTAGCTCATTCAGTTTAGTATGAGTACAGATTTTGTTTACACACATTTAAATGTCAAAACAGTTCTATATTAAACAAAGTAGAGTTTCAATGTCAAAAACAATTCCATCTCAAACAATTCAGTTTAGCATAAACACGCAGTTTAAATGTAAGTACACAGTTCATTTGTCAAAAACATTTCTATTTCAACCGATTCAGTTTAGTCCAATGGTTCGAACTGAAACAATTCAGTTTAGGGCCCTATCAGGTGCTATCATTCCGGGCAAGAGTGGACCCGGAAGCAATAGCAATGAACGGTATTCCTCATTCCCCAAAGCTCCAGCATCACTGCAGCCTCACTATCAGATGGTTTAGTGTCATATCCAGGTCTCTCATTGGGGGACTTACTCCTCTGCAGAGGTGAAGTCGGTGTATTCTACAGCCCCAGCCGACTGGGCAAAAGGTGTCCTAGATTTAACTCGAAACAATCTCATAGTAAAGTTGCAATATTGCCCCCGGGTCCACTATGGCCAGGTTTTGTAGCAGCTGATAGGGTCCTGTCTAGGTGTCAAATAGAAATAAACTACGAACTTATGCTAAACTGAATTGCTTGAAATATAACTGTTTTGACATTTAAACTTCGTACTTCATTTTTTTGACAAACTGCGTATTCATGCTAAACTGAATTGTCTAAAATAGAACTGTTTTTCTCTGCTAAACTAAATTGTTTAAAATAGAAATGTGTTTGACATTGAAACTGTACTTACGCTAAATTGAATTGTTGAAAATGGAACAGTTTTGACATTTAACGGTGTGAAAATAAAAACTATACTTATACTTAATTTAATTGTTTGAAATAAAACTCTTTGACGAAAATGAATGGCTTGAAATAGTAATGTTTTTGACAATTAAACTGTGTACTTATGCCAAACTCAATTGTTTGAAATAGAATTGATTATTTGTATAAAGATGGATTAAGCATTAAATAACCTACAAAGGTTGATATGCTATAAAATCCAAACAAACAAACAGTTGGACCTACAGTTCGTACAAGATACTCGGCATCTATTTCAGTCCTGATATCCAGCACTCAGATTCACTCTGACACGAAGTAGTCGCACCTGGTAGGGTCCTATCAATGGATCAATAAAATTGTTTATCATTTAAACTGCGTGCGAACAAATGACGTAGGAAAAATTGAATTTTTAGAAATAGAACAGATCATGTAACTGTTTGTAAACAAATTAATGAAGTTTAATTGAATTGTTAGTCGTACATAGCAATATTTAGAACCATTTAAAAGCAAATGAATGAGTAATGATGAAAAGAATTACTAGTGTTCGAAAGCAATACTTGAAACTGTATGTCTAAAATGAATTATTGGTATCAGATGGGAAAATACGTGAAACTATTTGACTGTGTACAAATGAATAAATAATGTTGAAATAGAACAATTTAAGTTAAATAGCAAAACTTGTAACGACTTCCCTGACAACGAAAAGGATTAAAATTGAATAG
Source organism: Sepioteuthis lessoniana (assembly GCA_963585895.1). Lineage (NCBI taxonomy): Eukaryota > Metazoa > Mollusca > Cephalopoda > Myopsida > Loliginidae > Sepioteuthis > Sepioteuthis lessoniana. The sequence goes on from OY757918.1 coordinate 111,862,014, forward strand.
AATTATTAGTGTTAAATAACAATAATTGAAACCATTTAAACGTTTAGAAACAATAGCAATCAAATTAGTTCTCATTTGAAAATAAATTCATTTACAAACAATTCACTTAAAAATCATGTGTATATCCATTTAAATGTGTGCAAACAAATGACTATTGTTCAAGTGTTACTGTTAAATAACATTACTTGAAATTATTTTATTATATGCAAAAAAAATGAGCTCGGGTTGGTTTAAAAATGTTATTCACAAAATGGAACCCAAACCAATCTACTTGCTTACAAAACATTAGGTTTTTTATTCGTATGAAAAGGATTTAGCATTAAATAACCTACAAAGGTTAGTATGCCATAAACCCCAAAACCAACCAACCAACCAACCAACCTATTCTATCTTTCTCTTTCTCTCTCTCTTTATATATATATATATCGCGCACGTAGACATATAATCACCTATGAAATAGTTCTGAGATACAGGATGTTGTCCAGAAGACCTGCCTGAGGCGATGAACGATAGAGAAAAGTGGCGGGAGAAGGTCAGGGATATCCGTGCTACCAGCACGACATGATGATAATGATGATGATGATGTGTGTTAGAATTGACCATTTGTGAGTTATATCGGATTATCTGTATTGAGGCTGAAAGCACATTTCTATATATCATCATCATCATATCGTGCTGGCAGCACGGATATCCCTGACCCTCTCTCGCCACTCCTCCCTATCGTTCATCGCCCTAGGCAGGTCTTCAGGACAACAACCTGTTTCCTCACATAGCTGCTGAATGTACATTCGTGCTGGTCGTCCTGCTTTTGCGCGGCCATGTGTGGGGATCCATAAGAGTACATCTCTTATGAGTTCATCTCTGCTTCTCCAGCAATGTCCTGCATGTCTGGTTCGCCTAACTTGAATAGTTTTCGTGATAGGGGGCAGGTGGCCGTACAGTTGGTGTCTTGTGGGGTGTTGCTGCCAGGACTTGTTCAGGATTGCACGCAGCATTCTTGTGTAATTGCCATCTAGTTTCTTCTCCGGCCGTTTTGTTAGCGTCCATGTAGTGCATCCATATAGCAGTATCGATGTGACCGCTGCCTGGAAGAAACTGCGTTTCATTTTATCAGTTAGGTCTGATTTCCATATAGTCGATAGCCTATTGATAGCTGTCCATGCTTTTGTTAACCTCGTTTCGATGTCCTTTTCGGTTGATTCGACGCTGCTTCCTAGGTACGTGAATTTGTCTACTAGTTTAAGAGGGGTTCCTTTTAGAGTGGAGATGTCCCCCGTTTGGTTATAGCACATATATTCCGTTTTGTGTGCATTAACATGGAGGCCTATGTTTGCTGCTGCTCGTTCCAAACTATGCAGAAGTGTTTCGGCTTGGTCAGGTGTATTTGCCAGTATCGCTATGTCATCGGCGTAGTCGGCGTCGGTAATTGTTGTTGCGGTGTATCTTCTGCTTCTTTTCTTCGTCAGTTCGAAGCCATTCTCTTTGATTTTGTCAATCGATGTTCTAAGTACGTAGTCTAGACAAATGATAAAGAGATACGGAGCCAGCGTGTCCCCTTGTAGTACTCCTGCTACAATGTCGAAGTATTCTGTGTCTCCATCTGGTGATCGTACTTTTACTTTAGTGTTTCTATAGAGAATCGTTATTGCCGCTACGGTTTCTTTAGGTATGCCGTACGCTAGTAGGATTTGTTCCATCTTTCCTCTGTGAATGGAGTCGAAAGCCTTGGTAAAGTCGACAAATATTAATGTCGCTTGTAGGTTCTTTGCCCGTACACCTTCAAGGATTCTGCGGATGGTTAATATTTGTGAGGTCGTGGATCTATTTCTTCGGAAGCCATTTTGGTTTTTTCTAAGTATGTTGTCGATTTTGGGTTCTATTCGGTTTCGTAGTAGGGCATTGTAGATTTTGGCAGCTATGGATGTAAGTGTTATGCCTCGGTAGTTTTTGGCTAATCCGAGGTCCCCCTTTTTAGGGAAGGGGAGTATGCATCCCTTCGTCCATCTATCTATCGGATTTTGATTGTATACTGCGTTGCAGTGTCGGAGCAGTATGTCGTCGAATTGTCTGGTCTTCAATACTTCCGGGGGAATTTCGTCAAGCCCTGCAGCTTTCCTATTTTTAATTTTTCTGAGAACCGAGTCGAGTTCTTCTTGTGTGAACGGTCCAAGTTTAATGTCTAATTGTTTGCTAATTATTCTGGTGATTGGTTCATGCGTTATTTTTGGTGGGTTTCCAAGTAAGTTTTCGAAGTGCTGTTTCCACAGTTTTATTCTTTCTTGTTGGTTTGCTGCTTTAAGTTTTACTTTGGCTGTGTTCTTTCTTCTGCTCACTTCGTTTATTGTTTGCCAGGCAATTCTAGATTGTCTATCTTCCACCGAGTCTCTAATCTTATCCATCTGATTTTGAATGTATTCTGTCTTTTCCTTTATATATATGCCTGCTAATTGATATTGTGCCGTTTTTAGTTTTAAGGCATTTGTGTTTGTTGGTTTTTTTTGATAGTTTTTGGAGGCTGTTTTCACTAGTGCACGTTTTTCTCTCACCGCTAAAGTTTCCCATGGGACTCTATATTTAGTTTTAATTTTTGTTGGAATGTATTTTGCTGCTGCCTCGAGGTGTGCATTGACGAAATTTTCGTATTCGTCGTTTGGTGTACTTTTTTTCCGTCTTTTCTTGTGGTGTTTCGAATCTGTTTCTTAATTCTAATACGTATTTATCTCTTACATCTTTGTTGTTTAATAGGGCCCAGTCATAGTGTTTGGTGGTCGCTGTTCGTTTGTCGTTTTTTCGTAGGCTTAACCGTATTTTCGCTGTGACTATTCGGTGATCGGTGGACACACCCTCAAAAGAGGAGTATGCCTCGCAATTCAATGCACTATTTTTCCATTTCTTGTTTATAAGGACGTAGTCTATCTGAGCTTTAGTATTGTTTGCGTACGTGTATGTCCATAGTTTGCCCTCTCTTTTTTGGTAGTTTGTATTGAGGCATGCTAATCTATTTTCTATCATGAAATCTGTTAGATGTTGCCCATTTCTATTTGACGTGTTGTGGAGGCTGTATTTGTTGTTTCCGTTTTTCCCGATTTGTGCATTCATGTCTCCGCCAATGACTAACATGTTGTGTTTCGGGATGCTACGCACTAATGAGGATAACTCATCGTAGAAGGTGACTATTTCATTTTCTTCACTAACATTGGTGGGGCTGTAGCATGAGATGATTGTTGCTCTGGGGTTTCCGTTAAATGTAGCTGCCATCATTCTAGGTTGTATTTTCTCAACGCTATTAAGCGTTTTTAGTGCTCTCGGTCCTATAAGCAATCCTACCCCTCCTACTGCGGCGTTGACAGAGTTTTTCCATGCGGATACAGTGGCGAGCGACCATCCATTGCCAGTTTCGTGATATTTGATATCTTCTGTGTGAGTGTATCTGTGTTCTTGTATGCATATTATGTCTATTTTATGTTCTTCGGCCGATGCGATTAGCTCTGGGAGTTGTCCTATTCTATTTAAGGTTCTTACGTTAAATGTGGCTATTTGTAGTGTTTGCTTGCATTTTAGTAGTTTTGATTGTTTGAGCTCTGTAGCTGATTTTTCGAACACCGAGGCCAGGGCTCCAACCTCAGCAGGACGCGCCCCTTTTTTACCCGCGCGAAGAGCGATGCGGTTTGTGTAAGTGGTTTGAGTGTGGGTCATGGTTATCTTTCGATGGCTGTTTTATTCTCCTCTATAGAAGCCACTCTTATAGAGGAGCAGCAGTAGTTCCCCGATCGAACTGGCGATCCTGTGCGAAAAGTCGTCAAACTCACGTCCAGGACCCATTTGGGTATTGAGTTTGGTCGTCCATTGGTTTATTCAAATACCTTTACGTACATCATGCTGCTTCCCATGTGTACATAAAAAAGGGGGGGGGGTGGAAATTTGTTTTAAGTTTTAACTTAGTTAAAGTCCAACATTAAGGTACTTTCTTATGACTTACACTAGTGCTGACTTATACTTTTTTTGCTGTATTGGGACTTTTCCTGGGTTTTTCATTTTTTTTTTTTTTTTTTTTCCTACAGTTGGGGACCTAGCAGGCTTCAGGAATTATAGAGCTTTTTTTTTTTTTTCTTTCCCTTTTTTCTCTTGGGGGGGTGTGGTAGCATTAAGCGTTCTAGGCTTTTTCTTCTAGACTACTGTTAGGGCTTTCTTTACGAATTTTTAAATTATTCGATAGAAGATATTCAGAAACATTCTGCCTTGTTCGCTGACATGTGGTTAGGCTAATATCAAATTGGCTTTATAGTAGAGTAAGCGTGCCTTTACATTTAAAACGCATAGTTTAAGCATTATTTCACAAACAAAATACAGCATAACATTTTGTAAAATTCAGCATTTTAAATTGGACTTAAAGACATACTGACCAATATTGACATATTTCTTCCACTTGGCTCCTGAGTTCAAATGCTTCTTCTTCGTTTGGACTTTTATTTACTACTGATATTTTAGGTAGCTCTGGGGGCGGTCTACTGGGGTGGAGGGGAGAATTCGTTTGTTTGTTTTTTTTTGTTTTTGTTTTTTTTTTCCTTTTTCCCTTTCTGGGGGGGGGCTGTGGTAGCATTCTAGGCTTTTTCTTCTAAACTACTGTTAGGGCTTTCTTTACGAATTTTTAAATTATTCGATAGAAGATATTCAGAAACATTCTGCCTTGTTCGCTGACATGTGGTTAGGCTAATATCAAATTGGCTTTATAGTAGAGTAAGCGTGCCTTTACATTTAAAACGCATAGTTTAAGCATTATTTCACAAACAAAATACAGCATAACATTTTGTAAAATTCAGCATTTGTGTGTGTGTGTGTGTGTGTGTTCTCAGGATCTCAACAGATAATATACTGCAAGTCCCAAATACACAATTGTGAGAAACGTTTCATTCTCTTCTGTTGTGCCTTTGCCAACAGTAAAACAGGCTCTCCTGATTTCTCCTTAATCATTTATCATTATCAGAATCTACCTCAACACGGCCATTTTGATGATTATAATTTCCCACAAGGCCATTGTGTTTGTTCTCACATTGTTTTTATTTGCCTCAAACAGAACTGAAGTTAAACAACAATCAACCTCTTTGTTGTTGTTGTGGTTGTTGTAGTTTGTGTGTGTGTGTGTGTGTGTGTGTGTGTGTGTGTGTGTGTGTGTGTGTGTGTGTGTGTGTGTGTGTGTGTGTGTGTATTTGTATGCGCTTTTTCTTTCTTTGTTTGTTTCTTTGTTTTTCTTTGTTTCTTTCTTCCTTCTTTCTTTTACTTTAACACTTTGCATGATTTGAAAGTTTTCTTTCTTCTTTTATTATTATTCAATTTCTTTTTCGTATGCGATTGAAAACAGTGTTTCATAAAACACACCTCATTGCCAGCAGGGACAGGACACTTGTTTTGTTGTAGTCGCTTTTATTGTCGTTGTTCTTGTTGTTACAAAACTTTTATATCTTCCAACATTTTGTTTGTTATTGTAATTATTATGATTTTAATTTTATTATTATTAGTAGTATCAGTAATAGCTTTATTATTATTAATGCTATGATTATTCATTTGTTTTACTCGTGTTCACATCCGTAATTCAATACAAATAATAAATAAAACTCGCGACTACAGATTGCTGTCAACTTGTCTCCACATATTAAGAGAACGTTTCATCAATTTTCAATTGAATTGCAAAGATAATAAAAGGTTGATAGTTACAAAAAAATTCAAACAAAAAGTGATTGGCTACGAATATAATCATTATTGTTATTGTTGTTCGTCTATTTCCATGTTCCCATTGGCTGTCTTATGGTTGTCGCAATAGGCTGAGCGACAACAAGTCTCTTCATGTGTAGAGCCTCTTTGTATCTTCGTAAGGTCCAGGAATGCTGTAGTTTGAGAAGTTTCTTACTCCTTCTTAGCTTTATCAAGATCATTCAACCCTTCTTCTTCTTCTTCTTCTTCTTCTTCTTCTTCTTCTTCTTCTTCTTCTTCTCAAATTTTCCCCACCAGCGTTAGCTGATGGTTTCTCAAACTCCAGTGAGTAGTTTGGATGGCCTCCACTGGTTCACTTTATTATTATTATTATTATTATTATTATTATTATTATTATTATTATTATTATTATTATTCCTTGTGATGTTTCAATCCAGAGTGAGCTGGTCGTCTTTTACTCAAGTTTAAGAAAAAGTCTCAAGACTCTTCTCAGTATTCTGACCGGCCTCAACAATGATGTAGTTTGAATGGTCTCAGCTCGTCCTAAGATTTTCAACTCCTCCAGTCCTCTTAATAATTCTTTGGGGATCATTCCAAGTGCGCCAGTTTCCACTGGTCAGGCCCTTTAATAACCCTTTAGTTAGTGTGCCTAACGCACCAATCACAATTGGCACAATCGTTACTTTCATGTTCCACATTTTTTTAAAATTCTCTAGCAAGGTCGAGGTACTTATCCTTCTTTTCCCTTTCCTTCAGATTTATTCTGTGGTCCGTCGGGACAGTAAAGTCAACAATTTTGCAGATTCTCTTTCTTTTGTTGATTGTTATGAGGTCTGGTCTTCTGGCCGGGATAAGGTGATCCGTTTATTATTATTATTTGCGGGTTTTTTTGCACCAGCTCTAACAGTTTTATTGTGTCTAAGTGACAGCAAGTCCCCTCATATACTACTTGATATACAGATTGCTGTGGTCTAGAAAGTCTCGATTTTTCCAATGATCTCTACTTTCTCGTCTCTTTTCTTTGTTCTTTGGGACTGTTCCAAGATATCAACGTCATCGATATGTTCCATAACTTCCTTAAATATCTCGTAAGGTCAATATACTTGTCCTATTTTTTGCCTTCATTAATTTTCACTCGGTTGTTAAATTTCAGTCTCTTGCACAATTCCAGTGGATCACCTTCTCCACTAACTCGCTAGTTTGAAGCATTTGTTTATCATATGATTAACTGTTTTATCTTTGTTACCACATCACCTACACATGATATTTTCAACGCATTATCAATTTTTGCTTTCCTTGTGATTATTCCTTATGGCATTATTTAGGGCTCATATTAATAGAGACTCAATTTCTCTTCATAAGTTTCACATTCGCAGCCATGTCCTACTCATCTCATGTACAATTTATTTTGTTGAATTATTCATATAGTTGTTTTTATTCCCTTTTATTATTTTCTAGATTTTATGACTGCAGTTTTCCTGTAATTTCTGTTACTTGCTTTTCCTTATACCACTTCTCTTTGTTCTTGTTTATACATTCTTTGAGTCGATGAATTGCTGCATTTACATTAACTTCTTCTATTCCTGTTACGTAGTCTGTCTGTCTGTCATCACTAAGGTGTAAGGACTTTTTGCAGCGTCAACAATTTCCTTGTTCTATGTCCTGACTTTTCAGAGTTCCACCCTTTTTCAGTTTAAGAAAAGTCCAGAGTATCTTACAGAGGAGACTGTCCTGGTATTTATTCCTTTGATTAGATTTCTGTCTCAGAACCTGGTTTGGAGAAGTTTTCTGGTTCTTCAGAGGAACTGATTTTTTACTCTTTCTTTCATTTCCATTTGCTTTTTGGAGTCTGCTTCTAATATTCCCACAAATTTGTAGTTTTATTTTTCTCCAAGTTAATCGTATGCTTTCCTCTTTGTGCAATCCTATTCCTTCAAGTGTTTCCTTGTTCCTTTTATTATCGTAAGCATGGTGAATTTTTCAGTTCCAAATTACGTTCCTATATCTTAGCTGAAGATATCAATGGGACAGTTTTCGGGGCTTATTAGCTAACATGCTGGACTGCGACATTGTTATTCAAATTATTTGTGAAAAAGATTTCAATTATTTTTCATTCATGGTAAAAATGTCCGTATCATCCATATACGTGAGGTGGTTCATCTTTTTGTGCGATTAAGTAAATCTGTAGCGTCTTTTTCATGTTCTTCATATACAAAACACTGTCATCATTGAAATTGCAAAGAACAGGGGCGAAAATAAATCTCCCAGAAAGATGCCTCTTTATATTTTTACCTCTGCTGGGGTTTGAACTCTAGCTTCTACTTCAATTCATTAGTTTTCCATCGTTCTTGGGATGAAGATTACGATTTGCTTTGAAATTTTCATCATTTTCACAAACGCTTTTATCCATGTTTGGGGATTATTTCATCTGCCGTTTTTTCATCCAACCATGCTTGGCTTACTTTTTTCCTCCTTCACTTCACCTCCATTAAAGTATGTTAGTTCATAAATAGAAGGTCATCTGTGCCTCCAATTCGTTTTTTGTCAGTCAGATTAGTGTAACTAAATCTTCATCTTTTTGTTTAACAATACAAAGCAAGTTTAAAACATTCAAACTTGAAACTAAAATTATGACCTTTATAAAGAACGTTTTCCTCTAACTTTTTGAGAATGGAGTAAAATCAAATATGAAATTTTGTTGCGGTGTTCTGATGTTTAATTCGAGTAATGGCCACGTGTGTCGTAACCGGTAATTTCTCGGCAATGGTTAAGTTAAATATCATCACAATAACATACTTTGATGTTTACAAACTTATAGTTCGGCTATAGGAACTATTTTTCATCAAATTGCTGACCTCAAATATTTAGATAGGATCTTTTTTCTTTACACCTTGCGAGTTTTTCACTCCAGTTTTAATTGGTGGCTTCTGACAGGTGATTAATTCTCAACGAATCAAATCTCGAGAAGCCTTCTAAATATTCTGATTTTAACAACACTGTCCTCTGAATGATCTTGGTTCTTCCTCTGACTCCTCTTTTTTAGGCTCTTGGAGACCGTTCCAAGTGCTCAAACTACATTCGATATCACTATCACATTCATGTTGTTCAACTTTTCAGCTCACTTGCAAAGTTCAGGTATTTGCCTATCTTTTCACTTTCTTTTTATCTTGATTTTATGGTCAACTGCGACAGCCAAATTCACAAGATGACATATTCCTGTTAATTAACACTTGGTTTGGTCTTTTAGAAAGGATTGGGTTGTTACTGTTGTTGTTGGTGGTAGTACTGTTGTTGGTGCTGTTGTTGTTGTTTAAACATTATTTATGTCAGCTAAAATTCATGTCAAAGAGATAGTTTTCATTGCGTTAATAAAACCGTACGAGCATTCCACATAACCAATTATTGTTTCTTGTTCGAAATGAAATATTCGACATTACTGAAACAATAATCGTGTCCGAAAGAAATGTGGTTAATTCATATTGGAATGAAAGCTTTTAATTAGGAAACATTTGAAAAGAATTTATTCTTTAAAAACGGCTAAAGAAGGGAAGCAAGCCTTGAACAAAAATGAAACCCTAAAATATTTCTTTCTTTAGGTTTTGTTCTTAAATTTATTAATATTTGTTTAGAAATTCTTCTTGACATAAAGCTAAATGAAGTCATGAATTTCCCAAGAATAATCAACGGTTTCTGAAACTATAATATAAATACAACAATATATAAATGGGAATGATATTTTATTTGACAGGAAATTGGAATAAACCAAATACCATAAAATGTTAATAATATTAGGCAAGAAATAACAAAGAAGCAAATGGATAAAGATATTCAGAATTGAAAGAATATTTTTAACAAACAGTTTGAAAGTCGACTTTGGTCTTTATTGCTTGTACGACAATAATTCATCAAACTTTAAATTAATTTCTGGAAAAAAATGCTAATCTTTTATTTTTTGGAAAATCATGGCTAAATATAAAACGCACATCTCTTACTGTATACTTTTCATTTTCTTTCAAATGGGTAAAGTGTGGAGTAGATGCTAGGCAATATATCATTGACACCAAAAGGGTGTTTATGATAATCATTCTTTTGGTGTAGGGTATTGATTATGATATTGGAAAGAAAAATGCTGCTCAAAGCAAAGAATATTCTAAATCTCCTAACTTTAATGCTGATGAACTGGAGAAAATTTCAATGACAGATCCAGCATAGATAAAATGTCATGGATAAATTCTTAAAAAATGCTGCTGCTTTATTAAAATGTATTTGATTGATGAAAATATTTCCGAAGCCGTCTCTTGTACGATGTTAGGGAAATTTGGAGACCTCCTTGAAGTTTAATCACATGTTTATTGCTTTGGATATTGATCACCTGTAGAAAGTCGTTCAAAATTTGGAGGAAATATCAGAAACTTGAAGGAAAAATCTGAGATTCTGCATGAAATTACACAAATGAGTTGAATGAGTCGGCGTTTAAATATTTAGTTCTCCCTTGTTCATCATGGGAGAATTCAATTTTCGGACAAAATATTCATTTACAATGGAAAATAAATTTATAGCAAGAATCCCTGACGAAGAAAACAATGTTAAGATTTAGACCTGTTTATGGAAAGTATTTTTTGTGCATTTAGTTGGATTCGAAATGAATTATCTAAAAAACTGTGTAACATGTAATGTAGAATACTACAGGGAGTAATTCGCTCGTTTGATTGAAGAAGTGGAAGAGAGAAAATGTTATGAAGTCGAGAGGAGATGTTGCCTCATTACAATTCACTTTCTTATTCTGCAAACTCGATGCACCTGGAACTGCTGGTTCTTCTACATGCAGGTTATTATTCATTCTCGTCACCTTCATAAAATCACTTACATTGCTACACGTAATATAATTTGTTGGGTCAAACACTTTCAAGATATCGAATTTTTTTTTCTATAAATAGATCAAACGAGACGTGGAATTTTTTATTAGTATGGAAAACGCTATTTACCAGAAAATTAAAATTAGAATACTGAGAAGAGTTCTAAGATTTATTTTCTAATTCATTTACAGTGAATATTAAAAATAATAATTTGATAACCCAACGTAAATAACAGAATATTGCATAAAATGCAATTGTATTGTTAAAAGGTTGTCAAGGAGAAGCTATGTGATATTTCTGCTATGATATCTCTTTACAAAAGTGTTGCTTTGGGTTTGTAAAATTTTGCCTTACAGGTCCTATTCGGTATACTCCTTTTAATGGAGTATTATTGCTTATTCAACTTTTAAGGATAATCAATACTTCTAAAATCATTGCCAATATTATAAGAGTACTCTTAGCATACTCTCGGTAAAAATTGATATTGCAAGGAATTGATGTAATGGAATCAATTGTTTCATTGTGATTGTATGATATACAAGTGATCAGCAGATAAGAAAGGGACATGACAGATTTAATGGGATTCTGAAGGTGGAAATGGATTAGGAAGATTCGTTGAACTTTCAACTTTGCTGCGTCAGCGAGTAAAAATGTTACACACATTTCTGAAAGTCTATGGTAGGCTAAAATGATATAAATAACTATTTGTTCTTTGTCGTATTTTCTCTTGTTCATGTCGTAATCATGATGAATATTTGTTACAAAAAACTTGTCCGTATCTCGTGCAATTTAATAACAGAAAGAATAACGCATACGTTTGTATGTGAGTGCGTATGTGTGTATGTGTGTGTGTCTGCGTGTCTCCATGTGTGTTTATGTATGTGTGTGTGTGTGTATTAATTCGTAAAAAACTAAATCTGTGTCCTAATCATATAAAAACGTTTATTTTTTGAAGGACATGCTAGCTTATTTACTTAACCTCTTACGTATATATATATATATATATATATATATATATATATATATATATATATATATATATATATATATATATATATATATATGTATACCCAAAGAGAAAAAGAAAAAATCCTGTGTAAATGTTTTTCAGCGGGTTAAAACATCCAGGAGTGCAGAGATAAGATGTTTTCAAAACAATATTATTGTTTTAATTTGAATGTTCGAAGATAAGACAGAGGATCGCAAATTTTATAAAGATTCCTATGAGCTTTTCCATATCTTTTTAGTCATTATAAATGTTTTAATACTTTCTTCTTTTTGCTTTATTTTTATCACAATGCTTAGTTTGATCTTTATGTACATTTGCAGTATGGATCGGTAATTTGAATGATATCTGCTGTTTTGGCTCCACAGCCTATTAACTAATTCTCCGTTTGTTTCAGTCAGTCTCATAAGGATAGGTAATGCCAGCTCAACTAATGTTAATTTACGATTTCCTATACCTGTCAAATTTAGCTTTTATGTAGATTCCGTTCTCACTGCAAAGATTTGATCTTTTAGTCGCCTCACATTTGAAAGAGTTTTGCAATTTCATTCAAATAAAGCTTCCATAGTTTTTATTTACCCTGTTTGTAGCATATTTATATAGTGTAGCTGAAAAAATAGTTCAAAACAAGGATCATTTCCTCTCAACTGAAACTCTGTTTATGCAAATATGTTTTCAATTCTAAGCTGTTTACAGGTTATTCCAACACACTAGAGCGTTATTGATTTTTTTTGTAAGCGACGTTATTGTACGTATATCGTATAGCTACTTGTGCATGTTATAAGAATAAGTAAATAAGATTCCCAAACTGGAATAAAAGTAACAAAATAGTTTACTGTTTATTCCGTGAGCATACAATAATGCCTGATAGACTGATTGACAGTCATAGATCACATAGAATTTTCCTTTTAATCCATTGATATCGACCTGACTAATAATCTGTGAGAAATGAACGAAATTTGAAGTTGTCCGAATTTCTAATGAGAAGCATAGTAATTTTTTTTTTGTGACTAGTTTTTCTTTAATTTTTTATTTGTTGTTTTGCATAGCGAAGCTGAACCTTTCCAGTAATCGTTTCGTCCAATATTATCATAAGGAAAAATCTCACACGTTTGAGGTGGGTTTCTGTCGTCTTTCTGTACCAAAAGTCCGGCTCATTTTGTTATCTACTTAGTTTGATAAACGAGTTGCATCAGGTTACATACAGTATCCAATGTCGCTATCTGAAAGTATGTCTTTCTCTCACCCAAATTATTTCTCTGCCAAGTTCATACATCTCTTTATCACTACCTGTCATTTTTTATTAATCACTCTTGGTTAACAATATAAGAAATATTCCCTGCTGAGACCAGGCGAAATATTGCCGTCAAAAGTCTAACAGCTTAACCTCGCTAGATTAGGATTTGCTTAAATATTAACGGGACGATGGGAGACCTTGAAGCATGGTGGCTAATATGTCCGACTCTGACATCCTAGTAAGTGAGTTCCAACTTTAATCACCTTATTACTGTTACGTTCGGTCTAACACCCTCAAGAAAGGTATGAACTCCCTTATGACCCCAAACTATCGGGTAACTAGTACCCCTACTCTCCTTCTCCCAGGAAGAGTTGATATGCCATAAAAAAACAAAAAAACAAATCGAAATATAACCTGAACGTAATAAAAAAACGATGATGTTCAGAAATAATTTGTTTTTAGTTTTACTTTTTTTCTTTTTTCATTCTGGCAAAAGAATTAAAAACAATGGTCAAAAATGTGTCTTCTAAATGTTCTTATAACCCAAAGAAGAATAAAGAAAGTAAAAGAATTCTTGTTCAGCTGGAATTAACAGATTATTTCCGAATTGTCTAAAGATTTATGTACATTACTGGAGGGAATAAAATCAAAATGTAGTATTTCTTAAAATCCCAGTGTATCTGGCTTTATGTAATGGATTGCAGTCGAGAATCACATACTATTTCTAGTGAGTGACTTACTGGTGGCCCCATACATTCGATCTTATGCCACAACTAAGCAAAGATTAGAAAATAAATCATTTCTTAAATAGTGTCTAGCATGGTGCGCAAGTGTTCTTACTGTACTTGAAGTCTAGTGAGCAAGTCCTCTCTTTGTGGCATACCCTACAACTGTATCTTTTTCCAGATTAATCTAATTTGAATAAATGAATAACGACGCCTACTGGAGCACAGTCTTTTGTAATCTAGTTCTACAAACTATTGCACTTGTGTAGGCAGTTCAAATTTTATGAGTACAGCTTTGTTCCAAATAAATTGGCCTAATACTAGAATAAGGTTTTCTCGAATAATTCAATTGCTTGCTAGACTAATCTATTTTCTAAAATCATGTCCTCTTATAACGAATACGATCCCCTCAGAGTGTTTAACAACTTGTGCTAGGGAGGGTTAATATTACAAAATAAGTTACACATATAATGGGTTCGAACCTTAACAGGAAAACTTCTAATGAAACACATTATCAGACAAGGTAACTTTCGGTGATCAATACATAGATGCAGTCAGTTTGACTCTCACTTTTGAACAATACTGATATTAACCTTAAAAATAATCATTTTCGCTAATAGAATTGAGAGTAAGCTTATCTAACGAACTAATTCAAGAATATAAGGTGTTGAAACTCGAAGAATGTCCGCAACGACTGAGAATTTGAGTAAACATTAGTTAAGGCAGGTCATGGGAGATTTACTTGTTTAATAAATTGAAATAATCTACTGCGTATTGTTCGTATACTCAAAACTATTCTGGTGAACATTACACTAGATAAATGAAGTGTAAAAACAAAAAGTATATATATATATATATATATGTGTGTGTGTGTGTGTGTGTGTGTAAAAATATACGTAGAAAAGGGATAAACCAAAACACAGACAAAAGATGCAATTGGTATTCCGTCTCTATTTACTAAAAGACCCCTCATCTGAATGTTGGTATCTACATAACGGTAGGCAAAATAGGATTTGATAAATGAGGGGTGCAGAAAGAAGAGGCAGAAAAGGAAAAGAAAGAGAAACAAAGAAAGGTAGAAAGAAAAATCTGAGAGTCAAAAGAATAAATAGTTGTCGTTACGCTCCGGTAAGAAATATTTTCTACAACATTATTATATTGATACATCATGATATTTAAAACTGTAGGTAAGCAAACGGAAAAAAGCAAAACTAGCAGCAACCATACTATATTCACCAAAACACAAAAATATAGGCACAACATATTTAGTTGAAAAATTATTTAGAAGTATGGAAGTGTGGTAGGGAAAATAAGAAGTTTTAATTTTTATAAAAAAAAGTACTCTTATCCATTATCAATTTCGGTATAATTCCCTCGTAAAATAATATTTGCCTGGCAGGATGAAATACGAAAATAGCCTGGGTTTTTTTATGGCGTGGTTGAAATGTGAAACGATGACAGATTCAAAGCGCTGACAAGAATCCCTAAAGTGGTTAGAGTTAAAGTGGCCTGAGAAAAATCAAAAGTGTGTTTGAAATCTAATATGTGGAAAAAAGGTTATTTCGATAATTATTTAATTTAATTGATCGTTTATGTCTGTGAATTATTTTGTCTAAATTACGTTGGGTTTCACCACAGTAATATTTATTACAAATATAACAAGGAATGGAGTATATAACCGCGTGAGAAGTGATTATGTTGTTTGTGAGTTTAGAGATATAAGTGAAATTTTTAATGGTTTGTGAGATTATTTGTATAATCAGTATTCCTAATTTAATTAATTTGTCATAAAAACGTTTGTTGTGTATGCTAGTGGGTAGATAGACGTGTCTATGATTAATAGGAATTGAGGGTGTGTTTTTCTTAAGTTTAATTGAAAATGATTATAAACATTTTTACTCTCATCACAACAGCAAAAATTAAAACTGACCTCATAACTGGTTTTTATTTACGTACACTTAGAATATGTAGTCCAGTATAGGTCAACTCAACTCTTGCTGTTGGATCAATAAATAGTCTTACCTGTAAAACTGAAATGAAACTCAGATAATATAGCAAAGTAAGCTGATGACAAAGAACTTATCTTTCATTCATTACATTTATACGATTGCCACACACACTCTTGATTTTCAAAATAAGACTACTGCAAATGGTCAGAGATCATTTGTAGTTTCTCAGGGAAAGCACCACCTAGCTTTTATATTATCGAATTATATCTTCTCTCACAAACCTCCTGGTGTGAGATTGATGTCGAATTGTAACACTATATGGGTTGCCCGACAAGTAGACGATTCCTTTGTCTGTTTTGGCGCGAAACCAGACAAAGGATTTTTGGACTTGAAATCTCGCCGTATCCGGAAGTAGTAAGGAGACGCGAAAGAGAGTTGGTTGGACAAAGGAGCTAGCAGGCAGTTGGCGACGGGACAGCAGTGAGAGTTGGCGTGGAACCACGGACAGATGCAGTCGACTCCGGAGACAGTAGCAGACAAGATAGGGTCAAGCGAAGAAGATTGAGTCAAGAGATGTCGGCATTCCAGTTGCTTTGTGGAAATTTCGCTTGTAACCCACGCTAGCGTTAGTCTGCACATGAATGTAGTGTTGCATACCCTCCTTTTGCTCTGAGTTAACCCCAAACATTGTTCGTGTTTGTTCGTTTGTTCTTCTATTTTCTCCTGTCCCCCCGATCGTATTCTTGTAGCGGTAAAGAAATGTGCGTTAACCCCCTCGGGCCACTAGTTGATCACCGGCCGGCGTAAGAAGCGAATGGTTAGAAGAAAGTTAACGTGTGTGGGGGCGTGAGGGGGGTATCGTTACAGAATGATAGAGAGGTTATCAGTTCATATTCTCCGTCTGATGCTTGAGCTGATTCCAGCAAAGACCACTTTTATCACCCCCTAGACTGTGTACCATTAACAATTCTATGAAAAAGAAACATCCAAATTCCTAGGTATTCAGTGATATGAGGTTTGGTTTGGTTTAATTTCTTTCTTTAATCGCTTGTAAACTTTCGTGGGTTATTTCATTCCAAAGATCCTTTTTAAAAAAGCTAGTGGTGCTATTTAATCCTCCCCGTAGCTGAGGGGAGATAATATGGTTCATATCTTCCTCAGGAGTATTAATCGGAAAGTGAACTAAATAGGGTGACTGTAGTTTGAACTCGATTACTAGGATGTTACAGTCCAGCGCGTTAACCATAACGCAAGGAGGACTCCTCTTCTATGATGTGAATATCATAATCAGCATGGATACTTTTTTTGCCGATACGTGCTGTTTATTAACAACGCAAAATGACAGTTCGAAAGTTTCGCCAAAAAGTAACAGAAATAAGATGAAAAAAATAATAGTGAAATATCAATTTGGTAGTTACTCATGATGCGAATTTACGAACATTGACACAACAACAGGCGTCTAATTGATTTTATTATTGACATGGATAAGACACTTATTTCGCACAGACTGGAATCACTTGGGAGTGGCCTACAGCAGGTACATTATTTTTATTACTTTTGATAATTAATTAGCATTTTTTACCTGGTATAAGGCCACGATAAAATGCACATAAAATAATTAATTAACTAGTGAGACAAGCGCCAGAATCATCAGATATTATTTGCTTTTGAAAATAATAAAGAAGTGTATAGTTTGGTATAAGGTCACAAAAGAAACGTTTGATTGGAATTGGGTCGCTCACTAAGTTCTACAGAGAATAGCGCAAATGATGTGTCAAAAGTGTCTTCAACTTTAAATGTCTATGTAAACTACTGATAATTTTCATTCACTAGATCCCAGATAATATTCTAGGGCCCACACGCATACACTGATACATTATACTCATGCACACACAAATATATACAAGTATATATATATATATATATATATATATATATATATACTCATAAAAACGAAGATTAGTGAGAAAGATTTACTAATTTGGTCTGATAACAGACCGTCAGAGTTAAGCACCCAGAAAGACCTAAACTCCTAAGAAAATGGTTATGATATGTGAGAAGAAATTATTAAGCATAGAGAATCGCTTAAATATTTATTTAATCTAATTTCTGCTGTTAGGTAATCATATCCAGTCAAGATTAAACTAACTTATCAATCAGCATCTAGATTGTCTTAATGTTGATCAATAGCAAACGCCGAATAAGCAAGTCATATTTTCACATCATCCAATGCAGCTGTTTTAAATCAGATTTGTTCACTTTCAACCTAGGTTACAGGATAACTTGCAACATTTATCATTATTAAATTGTGATGGGTTGAAGATGTTGATACAAGTGACCTTGAAATGTTACGACATCACATAGATACGTGTAACTCCACCGTGGCTCCCAACAGACATTTTAACCAGCACGGTTCTCAGAAGACATTTGTCATGCTACAGCCCCCGTTGTAATGTTGTCGTGAGAAAAAGGAACGAATACACAAATCACAGACTATAGGTCCGTTTGATAGGAAGTTTATTAGCCACTACTCCTCATTCATAGTCGTCGAAAAGAGAGAAACAGAGCATGAAAATGGGTTAACGGATTTAGATAGACAGAGATAAAATAAACATCACAGAGCTAAAAAAAATAAAAAAAAGGCAGACACAGAATTTGATATCATCTTTCTCGTTTTCTGCTGTAGTTCTCTTACGTAACTTCCGGGGCCCCGTTTTAACATCTTTGCAAAGCTCACACAAAATGGGTAGCATAATTTTCAACCAGTATTACATCATCGCGTCTCATATCAAACTAAGTTTCTTTTCCTGCTTTCTATCCCACGTCCCCTCTAACGGCACTTTCATTGAGTTTCATTCAGTCAATCACCGTCAGCGGCCAATTTGCTCCTAATACATTTCCATATTTAACTTGGGCGGCTGCTGCTATCCTGACTTAGATTTCGAAAACCTGCCGTTCACTTTCCTATTCATGTCTCTCTTTCCCTCTCCCTCCCTCCCACTGCCTCGAAATTCTTTCTCATAAATGTCCGTCTTTTTCTGGTTGACCCAAAATCAAACTAGGAAACAACTTACTACTGGGGTCCGTAATAATATTACATTCTCCCATAATACCTTAAAAAATCTTTCGATGAAAAATTTCTTAAATCTATTTAACAATGCTAAGCGACCTTTAACTGTATTTCTAATTTCCTAACACTTATTCTTCTCTTTTTCTACAACAACTAAAAACACACATGGAATACAACAAAAAGATCCAATTCAAAAGGAACAAAAAATCAAAGGACAATGAAACACGGAAAATTTCGTTAATATTTGTCCTTTCTGTCTTTGTTTCCTTCTTTTTCACTTTTTTAAAATTTCTTTTCTCATTTCTAAAGTCAGTTTCCTTTTTTGCTTTTCCTTTTCTTTTTCCTTTTTTTTTGACCAATATCTCTCTTATTTCTCTATCATTCTTTTCTCTTTTTCTCTTTCTTTTTTCACCGTCCATTCCTCTCTCTTTTTTCTTCTCTATGATCGTAAATTAACTTCTTACCTTTCTTTCTTTCTCTATTTTCTTCTGTCTCCTGTTTCCTTCTTCGTTCCCAAGAAGCCCACATATGTTCGTACCATAATTTTCAAATCAATACTAACAATCATCCCCATAGAACTAAGCATGACCAGTATCTAAAATTGCCTCTCTTTTATTCAAGACCCCTGTATCTGCCCCTATGTCAGTAAGATATACTGGGACCATTTACTCTGGGCACTGACGTCTCTCCTTACCTTAATCCATTAGCTCACTTCACTGTTCACGTGCAAATTCAAGACATCAACTGTGACCGAAGGATCTGGAGAAGTAACACACGAGTTGACACCCATCTCGCACCAAAAAAAAAAAAAAAAAGAAAAGAAAAGAAAATTACTACCTTAAAATAAGTGGAACAGGTTTAACTACACAAAATCCCAAACACGGCCAGCATGAACTGTCGGGGAGTCAGGTTCGAAATCACCCTGAACTAAACGAAAAAAAAAAACAAAAAAAAAACAGCTAGATAACATTCAAAAAAAGATATTTCAGTTCCTCATCTTTCCTCTGTTGTCCATTATTTTAGCCTTTTCTTTTTCCTTCCTTTAGCTTTTTTATTCGTTCTTTCTTCGTTTAAATCTATCAGACATGAACCACGGAGCTTGAAAAATCCAAAAGGAAAAATAAGAAACGTACAAGAACCACTTAGCCAATTTTAATTAGTGATGTCCCTTTCTTTTCAGTGGGGGAATTTTTTTTCTTCGTATCGTGGTCTTGTATTTTTTTTTCTGACGGTTCTAATACGTTTTTTTTTCTTTCTATTCTTTTTCCACTCTTTTTTCTTTCTTTCCGCACTTTATCTGTTTTTGCCTTTCATGTTGCTTCTTTGTGTTTCCTTTCTGGTTTTCTGTTGTTGTTTTTTTTTCTTTCTTGTTGTTTCATGCTTTCTTTTATGCTGTCCCTTCTTCTATCCCTCTTCTTTCCCTCAGTTTTTATCTCTTTTACAAACCAACAGATTGTTTGTATTTTTTTTAGCTGTCCAGCCGTCTATTTCTTATTTCTCATTTTTCTTCCGTTGAGTCGCTTCTTTTTACTTTTCTTCATCATGCGGCTTTTCCCATGTACTTTTCTTTCAGTAGTTTCTTTCTTTTTTTGTCAATTCTTCTATTGTGTTTTCAATCTTTTCCTTTTTATTTTATCTTTTGTTTCCTCTGTTTTTATCTTCCTTACCAACCAACAGGTCGCTTGTATTTTATTTCTTAGCCGTCCAATCGTCTATTTCTTTCATTTTGTCCTCTGTCGAGCTGCGTTTTTCTTTCCTTCGTCTAGGGAGTGTTAGTTTGTTTTTTGGGGCTTTTTTAAAACTTTTCTTTCTGTCTCTTCTTACTTCCCTGACAGTTCTTTTACTATGTTTTCTTTTATTTCCCTTTTCTTCTGTCTTTCACTTTGTATTTATCTGAATAAGGTTGAAACAAACCATATCTACCACCACAGTTCTTAGCAAGGTCTATGAGTGAAGCACAACGCCTTATGTTCCAGTCAGACCCCATTGTAACCTTACCATGAGGAAAGAGACGAACACACAAAGCATCGTCACTAAGTTCGTTTATTCGCTACTACACCTCATTAGTTGCCGTCTAAAAGAGAGAAACAAAGTATTAAAAAAGTGTCAACTGCTTTAAATAGAAAAATAAAACTTTGCAGAGCGAGAGAAGTAGACACAGACCTTGATATTATCTTTGGCGTTTTCTGTTGTAGTCTTCTTAAGTGACTAATCAGAGGTCCCGTTTTCACATCTTCGCAGCGGGCGTAGGACCCCGTCACAAAACTCATCCAGAATGGGAACCGTAATTTTCGACCTGTCTTTACATCATCGCGTCTCTTATTCAACTTTCTTTTTCTGTTTTCTATCCGCCGTCCACCCTAACGCCTCTTCCATTGTGCTTCTTTCAGCCAATCCCCGCCAACAGCTTATTTGCTGCTGATATATTTCAATTTTTAACTTGGGTGGCTACTGCTATCCTGTCCTAGATTTCGGGAACAGGCCGTTCACTTTCCGATTAGTTTCTTACTTTTCATAGTCTCTCTCTCTCTCTCTCTCTCTCTCTCTCTCTCTCTCTCTCTCTCTCTCTCTCTCTCTGCCTTTAATCTCTCTCTCATATATATATCCCTCATTCACCTCTGTCTTCGGGTTGACCTAAAATCCAGCCAGGAAACAATTTACTACAAAAGCAATCAACCGGAATCTCTAATCATATTACAGCTGAATACAAGTCCCATAAGAATTGATCGGAAGTCGAGCTCTTCTGGATCAAACCATTCTTTGTGTTAAACGAACGATTATTTTTTTCTGCAATAAATCAGTTTGGTGTCAGACGACAAAAAGTTCACGTCGACACGAATTTTACTTCAGATTCTTTCTTCTTACTTTTCAGTTTTTTGTCATAATTGCTTTTGCTTCCAGACATTGAAATCGTCATAGTAAAACCGGTTTTCCATCTTAACCTGGCGTCTGCAGATTGAAAGGAAATGTTATTATACTGTATTGGATAACTTAATGAGTGCAACACTTGAAATATTTCTTAAATTGGCTTTATAACTTTTGATAA
The DNA here is from genome assembly GCA_963585895.1 of Sepioteuthis lessoniana. Taxonomy (NCBI): domain Eukaryota; kingdom Metazoa; phylum Mollusca; class Cephalopoda; order Myopsida; family Loliginidae; genus Sepioteuthis; species Sepioteuthis lessoniana. The sequence goes on from OY757918.1 coordinate 111,883,612, forward strand.
AGATATTTTGTAGCTATTATTATTATTATTATTATTATTCTATCATGAGAACAAATGAGTGGATTTTTATGTCACTCTTTCTAGTGTTCAAATCTTGCTACCAGCTCGGGAAATTAGCCTTTGAATATCTGGTTATTAGATATTCGAATAGTGAACATTGTTAACATTAGAAAAGCATAACACTTTCAGCCACTAATGAAAAATTCTTTCAGAAAAGAAAGAAGTATATTATCAGATGAAACGATGCTGTGAACATTTTAATCAACTGATTGGCTAAAATCACCAATATGTTAATGGACAGTTTAAATTTTAGTACCTGCTGAAAGCAATGTCTGCGTCCGGATTAACAAAACGAAGTGTCGTGCAGCACACAGACAGCAAAAAATGTCTTTTTCATAAGAAGAGTCTTTGGAAACTGTTGAGCGGCGTCAAGTCCAAGTACAATGTGGATGTGGGCAGCTAGCTCGTTGGATAAAATAATTTAAGGCATTAAACTAAGTTATTCTCTTAAATAACAAAGAATTAGCAATAAACGTCAATATCCTACACTATTTCTCATGACCTCTAAAATTTTTCAATGATAAAAGAATAAACAATGAAAATTCCTATACGTTTTGTTTTAGGCTTCCCTCTCTCCGACCACTAAATAATCTCGGGAAAGTCATTTTCACTTTTACCTCGTCTACTACAATAATCAGCCATCATCATCGATTGACAAGTTTGCTCAAAATCGCTTTAAACTATTTACACTGAAAAACATTTGGTAAGTTGAACATGCTGCAATAAAGAGGGAAAGAAGTTAAAATAGAATGCATTATGCCTGTTGGGAAGGATGTGTTTACTTGTAAAATCAGCATTCAAGATACTGTTTGTTTTTATTACCTTGGAGAGAACACCTATCATTGGAATTCACTTCAACTCTAAATTAGGCAAGCATAAAACCAGGTGAAAAAGGAAACTGAAGAAAGAGAGTATTTTTAATTAGTGTTGTCACAGAAAACCCTAATTAAATCCCGGAAGATAATATCAAAACTAATTTACAGACCTTTCACAAATGTAAACAAAATTATACCTGTTAACGCTTTTGTGACAATACATTAACTCAAGTGGCTGTATTGATGGATTGATACATGAAGGTTATTCGCTTTGCCGCTGGAGCTGTCAATATTTGAATTTCATCTTATGACTTTACAGCTAACCATCCATGACAAGTTATAGTTTGGTTCTCTTTAATTTAAACTGTGTTCAACCAACGGTGACTTTTCAAGAGGCTATAAATTAACAAAGAATTTCGCTTTTGTATCGAGTCAGGTCATTTTAGATCGTGGTTGATGTTTGATCGGATGCAAATCCTAATCCCTGAGATATTTGAAAAAAAATCTGTTTTTTAATTAAGTGTTGAAGGCAAATGATAGCAACCAATGAACCACATTATCTTTGTTTTTTAAAGTCTCATAAAAACCTGGTTGGTTTCTTTAATATCTTGCTTTGAACAACATCCTTATTATATTAACAACATGGAAAAAAGATTTGATGAAATGTTGCAAATCCAAATTTAAAGCATTTGTTTAGAAATGACAAATGTATTGGACTTCATTTTATTTGCTGTTAATTTTATATTATATTCTAATTCTGAAATCGAGTAAATTTAATACATCTTTATGTTTTATAAATTGAAAAATATCCAAATTGAATATTCCTTTATGTTTAATAAAATGGAGTACGCCTTCATTGCCATTACTTCCAGATCCACTCTAACGCTGAGTTGTAGTAATTTTTAGTTTTAGTACCTAGGGGTGAAATAGAAATATTCAATCATTTTTTAAACTTAAAAATATTTAAAGGTGCACAAAAATTACTGATGTTAAATTTAATTATTTGTATTACATAAGAATACTTGAAACCATTTAAATGGGTATAAATAGATGAATACTGACTTGTTTAAAAATATTACATACAAATTGTTCACTTACAAATCATATATGTAATATATATGTACAAAAATGATTTGCATTAAATAAGCCATAAGTATTTGAAACGGCATAAAACACAAACAACTATTATAATATGTTCGATAAAATACGCTGGAATTAGGAAATCATGTGAGTTTGTGGAGAGAGAAAAATGTCGACAGATTGACATTAAAAGAAAAATAATTATTCAACGATCAAAAAAATCTATGAATATTTAATGCTTTCAGTTAAGGTTTGGCTAAAATTCAATTCGACGACTTTAAAGGGTTTTTTTTTACAATTGCAGGTGTCAAAATTATCAGATCTGCTATCATCTATTTTGGAACAGCCGATCAGGATTTAGTAAACACATGAAACAAATGTTCTCTGAACTCTTTTTTATGTTTCAAGTGATAAAATGGACTAGTCAATTACAAAATGAATAACAATGACAATCTTAGCTGAGACAGTTAGTTTATAGGACAGGTTTGATACCCTTGAGACATCATTTTGCTCTATTATAGAGATCATTTTCCAGTACGTTGGTTCGCATTAAATAATAATATAAAAACTAACAAAGCGAAACCTTACACGAGAAGACTTGCACATTGTTTAAGAAAAGGCAACCTTAAGAGAGAAATAGAATCTCTTCTAATAGCAGCTCAAACAACGCAGTGAGGAACAACTACGTTAAAGAAAAAATAGTTAAGAAGATATAGATTATGTAGTGGTAGAAACGAAACAATAAGTCAAATAACAAGTGAACGCAGCAGCAAATTATCGCAAAAAGACTATAAGACTAGACACGACTGGTTGGGGAAGTGTCCACAGGGAATTGTGCAAGAAATCTAAATTTGACCATGCGAATAAGTGGTATATGGACAAATTGGAATCCGTCCAGTTGAATGAGATTTACAAAATGTTCAGGGATTTTGATATACAAACATATTACTTAATCTTAGACAGATAACCAGACTTAGTGACCATCAACAACAACCAAAAAAAAAAGAATCTGACGAATAGTGGACTTTGTTGTCCCTGCAGATGACAGAGTGAAATCAAAAGAAAGCGAAAAGAGATATAAGTACTTAGGTCTTGGCAGAGAACTAAAAAAAGGTATTGGACATGTAGGTGATACCAATTGTATTTGGTAAAATGCTTGTAACAATCCTCAAAGTTTTGATAAAGGAACGAGAAAACATAGAAATGAAAGGGAAAGCAGAGACCATCCAGACAACAGCATTATCAAGAGCGTCCAGAATATTAAAAAGATTCCAAGAGACTTAAGGAAACTTGCTGTCACTCAAGTTAAAGACCATCAACTAACGCCAGTGGGGAAAAATTCTCAAAAGAAGTAACAATAACAATTATAGTAACAAACCGCAATGATACATAACTAATCTGGTGTAAAATGTGGTTATGGATAAATAACAGAAAAGACAAATGGATAAATAACATGAAAAAAGAATTTCAAAGACTCAACCCTGAAGCGATAATACACTTGGAATTGTTCAGGGCAATTCTCAAAACGTACCGAATTGGAAAACGCCAAGCCATGAGGGCATACATGGATTCTCTTTAAAATTTAATTCCATCAACGAAGCACTGGTTCCTCAACTATGTCTAGAAGTAAATATACCACAATGGATAACTAAGGAGATTAATTACCCTGGTCTAGAAAGACCCCTCAATGGAACCATCCCAAGCAAATATAGACCGATAACATGTCTATCTATGATGTAGACAATCCTTACAGCACAGTTTGCGTAGGAGATTTATTACTTGCTAATAAGCCAAGAAGAACAGAAAGGATGTCACAAGAGAACAAGAAGAGCAGGTGATATACAGTACATTAATCAACACATCGTCAACAGTAGCAAAACGAGACAGAAAAATGTAGCTGTGTCGTGTGTTTTGACTACAAAAATGCCTACGATATGGTCCAGCAAAACTGGGGAATACTCTGTCTAAGAATCTGACAATGTCACAAAGTTCATCATGGAAGTCATGAAAAACTGGAATGTGTATCTAAACGCCGGAGAAAAACTTTAGATTGAAGGAAAAATCTTGAGCGGTATCTTCCAACGAGATGCGATTTCACCGTTACTATCTGTAATAGCTCTGCTACTAACCAATCACATATTTTTAAAATGCATTGGGAGTCACAAATTTACAACATCGGAAGAAAAGAGAACTCACCTCGAATGTATGGACGACATGGAGCTGTTTAAAAGAAAGGAAAAAGAACTGGTTATTTAATAAAATAATAACAACACACAGTCAGGATATAGTCATAAAATTAGACATAGAAAATGTGGCATATAATTAATAAACAGCAAATGACAAATAACGGAAGAAATAGAACTGCCAAATCATGAAAAAATCAGAATGGGTGGAGGAAAGGAAAATTATTAGTAGTCGGTAATATTGGAAGCAGATATCATCAAATAAGTAAAGATGAAAGAAAAAAATTAAAAAAGAGTATGTAAGACGAAAGAAAAATCTTCTGGAAACGAAGCTCAGCAGTAGGAAACTCATCAAAGGTATAAACATTTGAATTTTGCCCTTTGTATAATACTTGGGACTATTTTTGAAAGAAACGAAGGAAAAACTTCAAGAAATGGACCAGAGAACAAGCTAATGACGATGCATAAGACCTTCCATCCTAGAGATGCCATAGACAGACTGTATCAGTAAAAAAAAAAGGAGACAGGCGACTGTATGAAAGATTGTGTCGATGTATCAATTCGACGATTTTTGACAACATAAAAAAGAACTAAAAAACAGAAGCAACATAAATATCAACTGAACAACAATAACTAAGAAAATAGGGAATAAGAACAACTCTAGGGATATTTCAAGCAGTTATATTTGCCTTCTTTCTCTCCTTGGGATTATTTCGTAATGTTGTAATATGGGAGGTTTTCCTCTCTTTCTATAGAGAGGGTTGTCGGGTCAATGGCCAAGATGTGAAATCAAGTAATCGTCTCTTGCTACTGACGTGTTATTTCTGACTTTCTCTGTCTGTCTGTCTGTCTCTGTCTCTCTCTTAGTATGTCGGTCTGTCTTTCTCTCAAATTTTCGTGTTTTCTTAATTCACTTCGCTTTTTCTCCACTCAAGGTAGTCTGGTAAACGATCAGGTCAAAGGGCGACAAGGAATTCTCATTATCAACTCAGGTTCTCTCCGTGGGATTTTTTTCCCAAACCTTTTCGTGTTGTCTTTATTCACTTAGACATTTCTATACCCATCACAGTCTGGTAAAAGGCCCGCTCAATGTATCATATTATCTCGATTTCTCTGCGCTTCTTTACCTCCATTATTCTCGTACGAAGGCATCTCTTGTCTCCTCCCTTTTCTATTTCCACGGGTCTGGCACAAGGACCTCTCAATGCATTTCATTCTCTCGGTCTTTCTTCACTTCTTTCACAGAGTTGTATATCAGAAAACTACATCAACGCCAAGCAACATGTAAAATGTTTTTTTCTCTACCTCTTTACTCTAGGCAGTCCGGTACAAATCCAGAGCCCAGAGCGACGCGAATGTAATTGTCATTTCGCTCTCTCTCCGTGGATCTATTATTCAAGGGAAAGAAATCCCTTTTATTTTATGTATATCTCCCATCGGAGGAGTGGTGGTGGGTGAAGCTAAAAAATACCAATTTTCTCCTAATTTGGTTTCCAACAATCAATTCCGCCCCCCACTGCTTGCCGCACCCTTCACAAACGTTTTACTTTTACTTTTACACAAAGGGGGCGGTCCTCCCCAAATTTGGAATTATTACAATTTATGTTCACGTGACATCACGTCAGTAAGCGTTCATTCATAACGGTAAGAGAGTTCAATTAACATTTTTTATACTTGAATTTTTTCAATTAACTATTTCCAAGAGTTTTCATTCTCAGGTGGCTGAGAGACAAGCCCTGGTCAATGGGTCAAATTTCCTGAGCCGATTTTCTACTTAATTTGGTCTGTAGTCAAAACAACTCTTTGAGTGTCTGATTTCTTCATTTTTCATTTTACATATTTTATTTATTTTCTTTTTGTTCAAGACAACATATTTTTGGTTTATTCCTTCTGAATCCATTTTCGTTAATTTTCACTTTTTACAATTGAAGTGGGTTCATTTTTCTAAAATCCGCCTCAGTTTATTCATATTTTTAATGGTCAATAAATTTCTTCGACAGACCAATTGGATTACAGCAAAATATTTTTTCGTTTATCAAAAAATTGTTTGGGCACGAGACATAAGTTACTTGATAATTATGTTGTATAGCCATGATACAACTATACGTATACATATACATGCGGAAACATAATCAACAATAATGAACGAACGAACACAGTTCTTTAGAAAAATATACCTCTCACACTTTATTCGAAAGGGTTGCGAAAGGGTTATGTGTGAGTGGTGAGTTGGAGACCGAACAGACTGCAACATATTGACCCCCACTTCCTCCGACTATAGCAGCACTGCTTTTCTCGTTCTGCTGGGCTGATCAATCAGGGGTCCTGAGGGCCCAAGCCCTCTGCTGGGAGCTGGTTCTCACTGCCTCGAACTGCAACTGAAACTCCAACTAACTGACCCCAACTCTGACTCCAACTAACTCGAACTGTCTGTAACATCGGGTTATATAATTGTTTGACATCCACCTGTTTCTTGTAGGCGTCGCATCTGCACCGAATTCAACCCGTCCACATGTCAAGGTTATATCTTGATATGTTCGACCGGATGCACCTGTTTCTTGATTGGCGGCTGGGTCGGAGGTCAATATGTTACAATTATACTTCACAGACGTATTTCTTTTGTAAACATATTTTATTTTTATATATATTTACTGTTTTGAGACGTGAGATTACTTTGTCGATTTAAACATTTTCAGAAAGGTTCTTTATATTATTTTCTTTATAGAATTTATGTCTTACTGAGGTTAATTGTGAGCATTCAGTCAATATGTGTTCATTGTGAGATCAGCTATACATATGGAGCACATTCGTTGATCTTCTCCTTTAAGCAATTATGACTGGATATGATATGTGTGGCCTTTACGTAGTTACTTCTTGTTTTCTAACTCTTCTTCGGCTTTTTGCAATTCTCCTAGTATCAGTTTGACAGAGTGAAGTTTATTATTTCTATTATGGTTCCAGCGTTTATACCATTTTTGTTGGATGTAATTGTTTATTCCTAATTTTATGTCCGTATATCGAATCTTGAAAAATTTATCAGTGAGTTTCGTTTAGGACTGGTTTTGTGGCTGAATCTGTTAAAGGATTTGAAATGTTATTCCCGAGTACCTTTTTTCCGATGTTTCTCATGTCTCAATTTTAGGACTGATTGGGTTTCCACTTTGCATTGCTTCTCGTATCTGCATGAAATGCTGTTACCCAAGCTTTCTTCAATGGATATTTAACATTAATGAGGGATTTCTGCTTCATGACACACTTTTTTTAGTTCTGTTCTCAAGTTATACAGACGATAAATTCTTTTACTTCATTGTATCTCTCATTTGCTGCATAATAAAGAGGCTCGAATGATTTCTTTCGAAACACCTAATTTTGCTAATGTTTTTTTGTTTTGTTATGTTTTATGTTTTCCATTTGTTACTTTGGAGAGTGTCCGCTGTCCTGATTATCGGTATTATCAAGAATATATAAAACAGTGATTAATTTTCAACAAATAAATCATTTCAAATAAAATATTTTGACAAGCAATTGGCACCAAATATAAAATTAAATTGAAACCACTGAAAATACAGAGGGGGAAAGTACATGTCATTAACTTGCTTTGAATTGATATATTATTTCTTTGTTATGGTGTTTAATATCAACATTAATTATGTCATTTTTGTCCGATTTTGACATAAATGGATATAGTGAGAAATTTACTTCTCTCTGAATCAATCCTACCAATCTCTCCCACTCATTCACACTTTTTCTTACGCTCTCTTCTGTTATTAAATCATTCTCTTCCTTACCTTTTCTTTTTTGTTTCAACCTTTTACTCAATGTAGACGTGGAATCCCAGTGGAGTAGTGGCTAACGTGTTCAATTTTGACAAGTAAGTGGGTTAGAGCTCTACTCGTGCGATTACATTCACATTCGGCTAAATACCCTTGAGAAAGAACGAACTTCCTTAACCTCCAAGCTATGAGTCAAATAGCACAGATACTGCTTTTCTACAAGGACACATTTCGCATTGAATAGTACCACTGATCTTTTTCTACAAGGATAGCTTTCACATTGAATAGTACAAATGCTGATTCTCAAAAGGGACAGATTTCACATTAAATAGCACCACCACTTCAACAAGAACAGGTTTCTCTTTAATTACCCACGAAGCTTGTTAAACAAAAGAAACTAAAACTTCTCACTTTTACCTTCATCCTACCCGATCTCTCTTACTCTCTTCTCTCTCTCTCTCTATATATATATATATATATATATCTTTCTCTTATCCTAAGCCTTTCATTCTCTTTTTTCCTCAGACTTTCTCTCTCTTTTTTCCTTAATCTTTCTATCACTCTTTTCTTCCTCTTATTTACTTTTTCTCATTCTCTGAATTTTTGTCACTTTCTTTCGTCTTACCATCTCTTTTTCTTAACTCTCACTGTTTTTCATTTTGTTTTCCTGTCTGTGTCTCTCTTTTTTCTCTCAGCTATTTTATACCTTAATCTTTTTTTTCTTTGCCTTTCTTTTTTTAATTCAATTTCGTGCTATTCTACTCACTCTCTTTCTATCTCCCTCTCTCCCTCTCTCTCTGTCTTCCTCTTGTTTGCCCTATCATTTTATGTCTTGTTCTATTCCCATCTTATTCTTTATAGATCTCTTACCTTTATCACTTCCTTTTTTATTCCTTCCCATATTCCTTGCTCTTTCTCTAATTCTCTCTTTCTTTCTATCTCTTTGTCTTAATCGTTTTAACTTCTCCTTTTTTATATATCTCTTCCACATTCAGTTCTTTTTATCTGCCTTGTTTTCCTTTTCCTTTCCTACTTTTCTGCTTTTCAATTTGCGTCTTTTTCGTTCTGTCTTTTTCTTTCTTTATTGCCATCTCCAATTATCTCCCAAATTTCCCATTCTATCTTTCTTCTCCCATTATTTTTTTCTATCCCGAAACCAAGCAATGCAGCAGAAATCTCATTAAAGGAATAAACACGTAAGCATCCCGACCCTTGTAAGACATTCTGGACCAAAAGACAAGAAAATTGATAACAATGCACAAGGTCTTCACCCGAGAGATAATATAATCGGCCTATGCCGAAAAATAAAGGAGGAAGGACACTCCACCACATTGAAGATTGCTTAGTGTTGTGGCCCCGGAAAAGTTCCTAGCTTTCGTAGAAGTAGTCGGAATTTTTTGCATCAGTCCAATCGGCACAGTCGGCAATATAGATATCTTCATATCTTCTGTACTATGCCTCAAAGGTCTTATCCTCATCTGGTGCGTAGGAAAATGTTTCGAGTTCGTTCCACACTGCATTTTGAGTGAAAATAGTATTACTATCTGTAGGCTGGTTCTTTGACTTTTAAAAAGTGCTTCTTGTTGTTTTTGTCATTCAAGGAAGAACCGTTGTTGCTTTTTCTCGTTTTTTAAGATTCTTTCTTCGTTTTCTTTCTGAAGTTGTTGTTTTTCCGCGTTTTTTTAAATTCTTTCTTTGTTTTCTTTCTGAAGCTGAAGGAGTTTTTCCTCGTTTTTCAAGATTCTTTCTTAGTTTTCTTTCTGAAGTTGATGGAGTTTTTCCTCATTTTTTGTTGAGACTCCATTTGGAACTTCATCATTTGTGCAAACATTTCTTTAAGGTCTTCCATTTTTTTCTGGAAGGTGGGGAAGGGTTTTTTGTTTTGTTTTTTTCTTCGGTAAATATCCCCAGAAATCAAAAATAACTACTGTGTCTGTGTGTGTGTGTGTGTGTGTTTTACAACACAAAACTGTAAGCGCCGAATTAATTTTTTCTCTCTCTGAAGTGGGAAGAAAGAAAAATATGAAAATCACTTTTTGATTACGTGACAATCTTAATTACAGATATTTTTTTTAAATATCCGCTATCCGACAAACTCCGTCGTTTGTACAATTTGATACCTTGTAGTTGTTTAACAAAAATCTTGTTCGGTTCGTTGTATGCTGGAACTTTGTTGTAGATTCTTTAACAACTTGTAGTTGGGTATCTCTTGGTTGTTGCGATGTATCTTCACCAGTATGTTGTGTGATTAACCCCTTTTGCTTGTTGGAGAGTCCCTTTTTTCGTTCGGGTTCCTCGTCGCTAGTATGTTGTGGCCCCGGAAAGGATCACTAATGAAAACACAAACCCGCTTATTAGATAACAGATTATATTACACTAGAAAGATACAGTTACATCGAAAAGGTAAACAGTCTAGTACTGTTCGGATAACACCGATATTGATCTGCCTTTCTGGCAGCGAAATCTCTGTACTAATAACGGCGAGAAGAGTCCATTATAGTGGGATAGGTAAGGTTCCTACAACACTAACATGCATCAATACAAGAACGTGAGGACTACATTAAAAAGAACAAATAAATTCTAATTATAGTAGCCATAAAAAGCATTAGCAACATAATTAAAGTCAGAGAAAAAAACGGGAAATAGAAATGTGACGAACAACAACTGCATTAATATTTCAAGCAATAAACTATCGAAATTGAACCCGAAAAGTTATCAACATGGCTAAGAAAAAAAAATCCAAAGATAGAAACTGAATCTCTACAAATAGCAGCAGAAAACAACGCCATAAGGACCAATTATGTTTGAGCGAAAATTAATAAGACGCAACAGAATATCATGTGCAGGTTCTGTTGAGAAAGATATGAAACGATTAATCGCATTACTAGAAAAAGCAGTAAATTAACACAAAAAGAAGTATAAAATCTAGAAACGACCAAGTGGGGAAGGTTGTCTACTGCGATTTTTGCAAGAGATTGAAATTTGACCATGCTACCAAATGTTATATGCAAAAAAAAAAAAAGTTGTCCTTGAGAATGAGACACATAAAATTCTCTGATATTTTAAGATACAAACAGATCACCAAATTCCGGTTAGAAAAAAAATCTAGTGTTAAGTAACAATAAAAGAGAGAACTTGCCTTCGCGGTGGATCATAGAGTGAAATTAAAAGAAAGCGAAAATATGAGACCAATACTTGGACGTTGCCTGAGAATTAAAAACAAACTGTGGAACAAGAGAGAAACAGCGATTCCAATTGGTGCACCTGCAACGATCCTCAAAGACTTGGAAAGTGGACCAAATGAATTGGAAATCAAAGGAAGAATCAAGACAATTCACACTACAACATTGTTGATATCAGCCTGAATACTGAGCCGAGTCCTGGAGACTGGAGGAAACTAGCAATCACTCAGACTCCAGTAAAAGATCACCCACAAACGCTGGTGGAAAAAAAAACTATTGAGAAGTAAAATAATAATTATCAGTAGAAGACGAAAAAGAAGAACAGGATCCCTGCTTGTGAACAAGAAAGTGATAAGCAAACACATAAACAAAATACGTAGCCGTTACAGCTTATATGAAATGCAAAATATAGCACTGCGTTAAACGACTTATCTCCTTAGGAGACTACTATCAATGTAATTAGTAGATTAACATCCAAAAGTATGGATGGAAAATAGAATACAGATAATCACCACCTTTCCTCAACCTAGGTCTTCGGTAAAGACCCGGTGAAGGATTGTAAGAAATTTAATAATAATAATAATAATAATAATAATAATGATAATAATAATAAACAAAAAAGTAAAGTAGAGCGATAATTAATTTCTTCTGAAATAATTAAATAATTGGATGTGGCAATTACGTCTTTATGGAAATTAATTCGCAATGACGAACAGGCCGTTTTTTTTCTTCTTCTTTTCGTAATTGTGACGAACATATTCTCCACAATTCATAATTAAATAATTAAGTGAAACAATAAAGCTGATTTTTCTTCCGTTGAAATAAACAACTGTGTCTTCAGGTGCAATGCCAATCACACAATGACCACGATGTCTAGGTTGTCAATGATGAATATCAGTTGATTTGATTTCCTTCTTCGTAAAAATGTCTCTGTGTTAGTCCGTCAGAAATACGCCTGACAATTTAAAAATACCCAAGTGCGTTCATAGATTGTAACGTCTGCGATAAAATATACTGTCCGGTAACCAATGAAACTAAAAAAGGATTGACGCATCACGGCTTCATATGACCAACTAAGAATATGTCACCGTGAGCTGATGGAGATACTTTCTCTCTAATCCCGTTAAATGGTTTTGGTCGTGTTGTTCTATTTATGTAGGGAGTCTAGAACAAGAATATTCAGCCGGAGCCCAAGTTTCAATTGAGAGTTTTCTTTTTCTTATACTCGTTGCTATATAAACGTTAAAGAGTCTGCCTGGCTATTAACCAAAAGCTGAAAGGAGAATAGTTGGATTCTTACTTTTGTACTAGGTATATTAGTTTAATTTGGCACATCAGCCTTTGTAAGTTATTCAATGCCGAATCTATTTTATACATGTAAACAGTAAGATTTCAAACAATTCAGTTTAGCATAAATACACACTTTCAACGTCTTCCATTTCAAACAATTCAGTTTAGCATAAACACAGTTTAGTTCTATTTGACTCATAGATAGGACCCTACCATATGCTACCCCTCCAGAGTAGAGTGGACTTGGGAGCGATAGCAATAAAGGGGTACTCACATTCCCTAAAGTTCCAGCATTACTGGAACCTTACAATCAGATTGTATAATGTAATAAACAGGACACTCGTATGGAAGCCTTACCCCTCTACCGAGATGCTGTCGATGTATTCTACAGCCCTAGCCGACAGGGCAAAGGTATATTAGTATAATGTGAAATGCAATCAGCTTCATTCAAGATTTGAACTCGAGTCCACTTTGTAGGATGCTAACCGTTAAGCCACGGCCTTTTCCTCGTGTAGATAATACAGAAATATAATTCATAAAATCAAGTATTTCAAAGTTTCTTTGCGTTAAATGGAGGAATAATACTCATGACGGAAAATATTCAGAAGAATTATTGAAGGGATACAATTTCCTCTTTTTTTGGTAAAATTCTAGCATTCCGTTAACTTTGACGTCCAAATAAAAAGAAAGCTGGTCTTAAATCACATTTTAGAAATATACTTTAAATAAATATTCTTAAAAGTATTTATAAATGGGTTCTCTTTTCCTTATTTTTGGGGTTGGGACAAACATTTCTTCAAATCAGCACTCCAATTTACTGATAAATAAAAAAAGATTTGGCTTTTCTTCAATTCTTTCACTCCTCCGCCCAGTCAGTGGGTTTTAGAATGCTCAGACTTTATCCTCTACAGAGGATTAAGACCCTCAAAAGAAACTGGGTATGACAATAAACTGCATCTAACTGTGAGTCTCCAGTTCAGGAGATGTGGGGAGTGAGGAGTATATCTTTATTGTCAATACTCCCATGTTCACTGTGACCCGGAGAACTCGTACGTTAGAGTGCCAGCAATGGGTTAAATTGTTCGTATTCGATAGGACTGTATACAAAAAGAAAATCATTTAAGAAACATCAAGAGAAAAAATTAAATAGAAACACAATTCTCTAACCTCTAAGCATAGAATAACCCTAGACAAGTCTACATGCCTTTAAAATGAATCGATCAATCTTTCTCCCCAACTTAAATCACCATTACGAGTGACTTCTATTAAGCATATGTCGGGGAAAAATAGTAGCAGGGCGATACTTAAAGTGCAGGCAGCAATCGGGGTTGCAAAAAAGAATTGCTTTTTAAGCAACCCGCCCAACAAGGTCTGGTAACAGGACTATCCCAATTTCTGGAGTAGAAAAATAACGGTCTGGTCTCCTTGGTAACACAATGTAGAATGACGCGAAAGAGATGACTGAACCTGAATATATAGGTTGTAGTCACCTCTCACTCTCACCCCTCCTACTCTCAATTCTGACCATAAATATCAGAAGCTGATAGGCATTCATGTTGGCCACAATATCCCCCGAAACGGAGCCCGCAAGACGTAAGTAACACTCTAAGTCATTTCTTTTTCCACACATAAAACAGATAGTAGGATAGTGTTTGCTTATACTACTACTACTACTACTCAAGGGTCACTTTTCTATGTATTCGCCATTGAAATGATAGTTTGTGGTGCATCTGAAAAAAGAATAAAACCCAAAATAGTGTCTTGCAAATTGGCAAAGATTCTACTGCCGACAAACTAATTACATTTGGAGTCGGAACAATTTGTCATCCACTTCTAATTCCAAACAATAAACTAGAAATGAATGTAGAAAACACGGCAGAATTGAATTAAAAGAATAAATATTCGATATATTAGTTTATGTAATTTGTAATTGAGAATAAACAAGTTGCTAATGAAGAGAACTGACCATCGTTTGGCTTTGTAAATTTACCGATGTGGAAATTGACTCGATACGCTAAAGTTTTAAATAATAATCGCTTATCAACATGGAAATTTCTTTGATTTATAGAATTATTGCTATAAAAGTATTGACGGTAATTCGATGGAATGTAAGATGGACAGATATATCGATCTGTGTTTTATTCTCACGTCATCATCAATTAATATCAAAGTTACTTATTAATTGTGATATATAGAAACACCGTCGCCTCTTATTTCTTTCGTTATGTGCTAATTCAAAAAAACATGTATAGATATCAGAAAGAAAAAAGAAATTAAAAGAAATTAATAACAATCTAATGTTACTTGTTTGGAATTGATAATAAATTTCCTAAAATAAATACCGATATTTGGCCTTCAAATAAATCACGTCTAAAATATTTACAAAACCATCCACTTTTGACTTTACACGGCCTTCTTTCCACTTTTAAAAACGGTCTTCAAATTCTTCTTCTTGCTTCACTATCAGTTGATTTTGGCTTCGGAATGGCTAAAAGTTACAGAGAGATAAATTCCAATGGTAATAGGGTGGGGACTGAATGTTATGGATGATGCAATATTTTGCTATCAAAACACGTCTTGTCATTGTGACTTATACATTTCACAATATATAAACTAATTCAAAGGCGTCACTTTACCGATGGACCCCATCCATGAGAGAGAGTGTCAGTTCATGAATAGCTAGCAAATCCCTCTCTCACTGGTTTCCATGTTTTTTGAAGACAAAAATTGATACTTTAAATTGACAAGAAACAGAGAAGCAATAGTTAACCAGTAAGTTTGATTGACCACAAATAATCGGTTGTTAGCTCGACATTTATAGCTATATATCATAGATATTTCACCGAAGACTCAATAAATATTTGCCTTTCACCAGTCAATTTTATAAAATATTTGTAGTACAACAGCATTCTATGAATTCTCTTAATCTTGAGATGAAATTATCGGACTATTTATCTTTCTTACTATATTTTGACCGATGTAATCCCCCACTTTCATCGGAAAAGTGTTCCATCCTATAATATTGGTGTGTTTTCAGGTCTTTTGATTTCAACATTTTTTTAATGTTCACAGAAACTGCATTGTTGCAACTGACCGCATTGTATAGTACAATGCGTATCTGGTATCAAACACATCTATTGATCGTGAATAAATAAAAATTAAAATAATTATTATTTGGCTATTTTTCTCGGTCCGATAGAGAAAAGAAACGAAACTTTTTTGATTATTCATTTCAATTTCCAAATTAATCGAGTGACTCTCTCGATCAATAATCATATTAAATAGATTGGTTTTTAATCGATAAAACAATAAAAAGCAAAATAAAAATGATGGTTTTCATTATGGTAGGAAACTAATTGTAAATTCAGCGATTTAGAAACGATTTTTTAATTTAATTACGGAAATGACAAAAATATTTCTATATTGTTTTCCCGAAAAGTTGGCAATAAAAGAGAGGCAAATATACTGATCTGACCAGCTCATTCCCCAAAACTCACATCACCCAGGTGCATCCGCCTCCTTAAGAATGAAATACATTCATACAAGCCTAAAATGCATTTCTCCATAAAGATAATAAAATGCTTTCAATGCTTTCATCCGCTAACAATATTAACTTCCTTTTTGCACCTCGCTCCAAATAGGGTAATGATAATACTTCCTATATTGATGTGGTCTACTATAACATACCATTAAAACTTCAACTTTGGATAGGGGTTACTTTGTTTCATCGAATTATTTATATATCGATAAAGACTCATCAGGGGATTGCCTATGTGAAACTCGGTTGTGAGTTTTATCTATATTAATATTTTACTATTTTATATTTGAAATGTATTGTTATCTTGCCCGGCATTGTTGGACATTGAGTACTAATTTTATTGATTAAAAACGTCTTTTGCGTGAAATTCTAATCAGTTGGAGTCCTTGTGGAATAATGACTAAAGTGCTGGTCTGCGAAATTGTAGTAAATGAATTAGAACTGCAAATGCGCAATTAGGTTCATTTTCGGACTTATACCCATGCGAAAGTTATGAAGTCATTCATCCTACGGCTCTTTGTTAAATAGTATCACCACTGACCTTCGACAAGATTACTTCCTATGGTATTGATCAGGTTAACGTTTATGCTTTTTGAAATTCACTTGAGAAGGGCAGTACATAGAATACACCGGCTGGATCTGTGCCGAGGGATGAGAACCCTCTCAACGTATGTCGTAGTTATGACACTAACCATCTGAAAATGAGGTTCTAGTTCTGGAATATTGGAAAATGTGGCGTACTTCTTCATTGCCATACTCCCAATTTCCCTCTTGTCCAGAGAGGTGGTACTTCAAAGGGTCGCATCTATGGGTTGTGATACACCCATCTAGCGTCCACCCCCGACTTATCAACTTCTTTAAACCAATACCATTCTTGGCCAGTGATTCATCTAGTGGGTCCGCCGGGGTATTTCACATTTCTTTACGGCCACAAAAGAAATACAACCGAGAGAGTGCGAGAAAAAAAAAAGAACAAACGAACAAACACGGACTTATGTCAGCATTCCCCGTGCATCCGTAGATTAATGTTGGCGTGTATTTTGCGCGAAACTTCTACAAAATGCACCAACAATGCTGACATCTTCTCGCGTTGGTTAACCCAGTCTCTGTGTAGCTCATCAGGTTTTAGCAGTTGCCTCTCTGACTTCTGTTGGCTGTCATTCTCTGGACTGTCAACTCAAAGCCGACAGCTCCCCTCTGCCCTCCGTAGTCGACTGCCTCTCTGTGTCTTCCTTCGCCAACCCAACCTCTCGCTTCTCTCGGACCTTCCTTTCCGCCCCCAGAATTATTTTTTTATTTATTTATTTATTGCGGACTTTTCCCCTCATCTTGGTAGTTTTTTTTGTGTTGTTTCTTCTTTCACTACGTTTCGGCCAAATTCCCTCTGGCCTTCTTCAGGTGATTTACCCAAGCCGGCCAGAGGTTTACTTTGTCAAAAAAACTACCAAGATGAGGGGGAAAAGTCCGCAATAAATAAATAAATAAAAAATTAATTATCAGATTAAGAGCCTCATCTCAAAAATGATTCCAATTAGGGACAATATACAAAAAATCGGTACAGACCCGACTCTGGAAGACCAGATAAGGATTTATGAGACCAAAAAATCCATCCCTGATCGCCCTTCGGGGCCCGTGGCGCAGCGGATAGAGGCGTTGAGTCTCTTCGGTACCAGGGGAGCATTGTCAGAAGATAGCGGTTTCAAATCCTACCCAAGCCGGCCAGAGGTTTACTTGGTCAAAAAAAAAAACGTGGTGCGATAGACAACAACTATGGAAGGCAGTAATTACTGGGGATACGGTTACAAGACTCAGCATTCCTATCCGGGGTCGCGGTAAATCACCTGAAGAAGGCCAGAGGGAATTTGGCCGAAACGTAGTGAAAGAAGAAACAACACAAAAAAACTACCAAGATGAGGGGGAAAAGTCTGCAATAAATAAATAAATAAATAATTCTCAGATTAAGAGCCTCATCTCAAAAATGATTCCAATTAGGGACAATAGTCAAAGTACTTGTCTCTCTTTTCTCTATCATTGATTTTTATTCTGGTCTACTGGCACGGCAAAACCTACTAGACGGCAAGTTCACTTCTTTTTTTTCTTTTGTTAATTATTACTAGGTGTGGTCTTCTGGTTGGGGATAGGGGATCCGTTTTTATCTTAAAATCCTAGAGAATTTAATGCGTCTCATTCACCGAGATAGATTCCGGTTTGAGCACACAACATTTGATAGTAAGGTCAAATTTCAAATTCTTGCACAATTCCCAGTAGATCCCCTTTCTCACCCAGTCATATCTAGTCTTATACTACCTTTGCGCTTGTTAGTTACACTCGTTTATTACGAGATTAATCATTTCCTCTTCATCATCACAAAAAAACACAACTCATATTTTTGATTGTTCTATTCTAGTTTCAACTCGAGTTTATCATCAGGAAAAGAATTTTTTGATTGTTTTTAGAATATTGATATGCCTCAAAAGAAACCAAGAAAATAAACCAGTAACGTAGAATATCTGTTCGTTAAATGAGAACTTATTTCTTCATATATTCAAGTTAACCATGTGGTAACCTCTACGTACCACAATCATATGATCTTCTAAGCAATGCTAAAGACACTCTTCCTCAGAGAATGAATATTTCTGTCAAAAATACTATTTAAGTCCGGTAATGTCATTTTTAATTAAATATCTAACATATAAATTTGTTTATCTAATCCCTCACACAACACACCACTGTACCTATCCTCCTTTAAAATAGTGTTTTGAAAATGGTTTAATTTCAAGTTAAAGTCATTTGAGGAGAGTTTTTGAAGTCGTTGAATGCATTCGTTTATGTCTTCTTAATGTCATCAAAATATTGCCCAAATGTAGACTTTTTAATTTTCATTTCTTTTTAATAACATGTGTTTTGCATGTCTGGTGTATTCATGGTCTTTTGAATAGAGATGTTCAAACACCAAAAATTAATTATAATCTTTAGATTTGATTCTGTCTGTAATCAATTAGTTTAAAATAAAAAGGCTATTCTGAATTTTCTATATATTTTAAAGCAACGTGTGTAATCTTGTCGGTAAATAATAACTTTACTAGGCAATTAGAATCATGGTAATAATATAATTTTCTTGGTCCCAAAATGAGTGAATAAGTAAGGAAATTTCACATGATTTCTTCATAACTTCTTTCTAATATTACCAAACGAAAATTAACTTAACTATGTAGATTTTCTGAATTTTCTAGATAGTCGATCTTCTTGAAAAGCAAGCGAAATTTCTTGAACCCTCTGTTTACTGTGATTATCAACACCTTCACTTTTCGTACAACAAATGTTCTGTGGAGTTATAAACTTGTTTTAATTTCGTAAAGCATAAGTGTTCCCAAATTAGACTACGTGGCACATTCATCTGTGAGGCTTTCAATTCACACATGAAGTGAAGCGATTTACAACGTGCTATGCATCAACTAAGATTATATTGCAATTGTCTTTAATTGGAATCATTTTGAGATGAGGCTTCTTAATCTGAGAATTAATTTTTATTTATTGCGGTTTCAAATCCTACCCAAGCCGGCCAGAGGTTTACTTGGTCAAAAACGTAGTGCCATAGACAGCAACTATGGAAGGCAGTAATTACAGGGGATACGGTTACAATACTCAACATTCCTATCCGAGGTTGCGGTAAATCACCTGAAGAAGGCCAGAGGTGAAATTTGGCCGAAACGTAGTGAAAGAAGAAACAACACAAAAAAAAAGAAAAAAAAAACCTACCAAGATGAGGACAAAAGTCCGCAATAAATAAAAATTAATTCTCAGATTAAGATGATATTACCAACCACGTGTATCTTTCTCAACGTGAAATGCATCGGTCATGTTATATACGTTCCCCAAACTAGGGGTTACAAAAATATTTCCGACAGTTTGACTTATCTTATTATTTAAATATTTGGAACTGCCGATATTTGCATGGCATATTAACAAAACACTGGATCACCTGTTCGAAGACTATCATTTTTGAAAATTCATCATCATCTACAAACTCTTACTGCCTGCCAAAATACGATGATCTGGAATATTAGAATTTCTCGTGAGACACGTACTCAACCCGAAACAATTTGAGATTCGTTGCTTCTATCACAAACGGCAAACATTCTTGAATCATATGCCGTGGTAATATGAAACGATGCAAAGTGATTTGTCCCGAAATATCACACAACCTCCCCTATTATTATTGAACTTTCATCTTAAAGAGATCATGACGGGTGAAAAAAATGTATTCGTGAGTAGTAATTTGGCAAAATACATAACAATAACTTCCTCATTGACACCAGAATAAATGGCTCTTGCATCTGTTTTCAACCTTGATTTATGGTCAGTTAGTCCATCCGTTTCACAACAGCCGAGACGTTTTTAGTTGTCGCTCCTGGCTTATGTTATTGCTGTCCGTGGTTTCGTGTTGACACAGCTGAGTTGACGATTGAGCCGTCAAGATGACATGATTACATTTGTGGATATATAATAAGCTTAGCTTAATCTGACTCAAGATGAAAAGTAGACAATATTCTATTGCACCAATCTTACAAGACGATGAGATGTTTGACTCATAAATCAGAACAATAAAAACTGTCACAGACTAAAACTCCTACGCTTGATTTTAGAGAAAATACTTGAAAATCAAAACAAATGTTCTTCTTACAGCAGATCAGAATTAAAGTAGAGGAAAGAAAGATTAGACATACATCAAAAACTGCCTTGTTTAATTTTCATCAAATGCGAATACAACAGACTGGTTCAGTAGAAATACAAAAATGCAAGCGAGACAGGATATTGTACCATAACGGAAGAAAATAGATGTTTGTAATATTATTGCACCAAATAGAATATTGCACTGTTACACACCAAATGCAAAAGGATTTATGCGTGTATCGCTCCGTCTTAAGTGTTAGTTGGAACTTGTTGTAACCTTCACGGAGGAAAAGGTGACGAACACACAAATCTCTGTCTTAGGTCACGAACACGAAAGTTTATTCGCTACTATACTTTTAAAGTAGTCGTCGGGAGAAAGGAACAGAGTATGAAAACTGAGTCTCTGGCATTAGCTTGACTAAAAGAAACAACGTCATGACGAGAGAGAGAGAGAGAGAGATAGAGAGAGAGAGCAGACACAGACCTTGACTTTTCTTTCCGACTTTCTGATGTAGTTCTAACGCACTTTTTCACTTGATTTGTCTCCACAACCGTGCGTCTGATGTTGGACCACTTTTCTGAGCTCACGCTAAAACAGGGGCCGTTATTTTCGTCTATCTTTACATCTTCGTGGCTAGTGTCCAACTCTCGTCTTTACCTCGTCACACCACGTTCCGAACTAATTTTCAAACTTGAGTTGCCTCCTTACTTCCACCTGGTGTCCAAGGAAATACCTATCCGTTTCCGGTGGTTCTACACCTGCACTGGAGACTTGGGACCTCCAATGTTTTTCTAGTCATTTCTAATTATCGTAGTCATTTACCCATGATTGGCTGACCTACAACGATTCCATTGGCCTGACTCCTCAGAGGTCAGCTGGCCGTTCAATAGACTCTTTGTCTGCTTTTTCTTTTAATCATTTTTTCTTTTCTCTCTCTCTCTCTCTCTCTCTCTCTCTCTCTCTCTGTCCTTCCTCAGAAATTAGCCTCCCGTTCTCATTATAACTTATACCTACCCTACCACGTTACAATGTGAAATATGTGATATACGGGAAATTGAATAAACTGATTTGAATTCTACCAAGTAAACAAATTTTATCAATGAAAACTATACTTACTCCCAAAACTAACAGTAATATTCTCTGAAACCTTGACATACAGATTCACTGCAATGTCAAACTAACAATTTTAGCCATAAAAAACAACTTTAAAATCACTGAAATATATCTTCCACGGGAATGTGAACCGATAAAAGAATTTAGACTTGCGAAAATACTAAAAAGTATTACGTCAATTAAAGAAATTGCAGATCATAAATTTCAGAGCCGTTTTAATAGAACTTAACTAAGTAAGAAGTGTCCTCAAACGATGAATGACTGCACAGAAAGAATTAAAGATCGAAAGGACAGAAACGGTCGAAATTATAAAGATATTAAAATAGATTAGAATACTGGTGAATGTGCTGGAAATAACAAACGATTTATTGACGTTCTATATTCATCTAAAACCACCAGACAATTAGTCAAAGTATTATCATCATCATCATCATCATCATCAAGGCATTCTGAGTACACTGACACCTTTCGCTTTCACTCTCTCTCTCTCTATCTCTCTCTCTCTCTCTCGCCACTCACCTTTATAAGCTATACTCTTGGTAAGTGCTCTAGGAGGCACCCACAGTATTCACAGATCTGATGAATGTAATCTTTTGCTAGTTGGCCAGTATTAGTGTGTCTATGCGTAGTAGTCTATAGAAGAATGTCGCTTACGATTTTTTCATTACTTCTCTAGTTGTGCTTGACTTGTTCGTCCTATTCGGATCATTTGTGAGATGATATTAGATGGGATTAACAATAATCAATAATTAGTGGATGATAATTTTCTCGAAACAAAATAGTTCTGGAATTTATTGCTTAGACAGATCACTCAAAGTAAGTGTGCTAAATTTAAGAATAGAAACTAGAATTTATAGACAAATGATCGTCCTGTCGGGGGAAGCAGAAAGAAGGAAATTGAGAGAATTACGAATATCTATGATGTACAAGAGTAACTGTAGTGCCTATAGCCATTTGCGTACTCAGAATGCCCCCAAATACTATGGTATATACGACAGAAGTACTAAATTCTTAGGACGATGATACAAAAAGGTGAAATGATATAACTCAGATGGTCACATAAGGATTTCAATTGAAATGAATGATTAAGTCACATTGAAACAGTATTTGGGTACCCAGTTTGGATATAAATCATTGCAACTGGATCTTTTTAACAGCAGATTCACGGCGAGGTTCTTTCCTTTATTTCCATGGTTCTCTATGACTCTTATATTAGTTGATATCATTATTATTATTATTATTGAGTTTTTCACACAATTATTCCCTGGTCGTCTTTCTCTGAAGTTTAAATAACATTCATTCTTATTAAAACTCTTAGTCTTTTTTAGTATTCTGACCGATCATAACAATACATTTTTCTGGATAGTGTCGATTACACTGGTTTACAAAAATGAATTTTTGGTCTGAGGCAAGAATGGGGATAGGTGTTTTTTTGTTAATTTGGGTGTTCTGAATTCAAATTTATGAATAGTTTTCCTCTATCACCTCTAGTTTTCTAGCTTTTAAATAGTCTCATTTTAGTATAAACAGAGAATATATGTGCATATTTCAAGAGTTGCAGTAGCTTATAACAGATAAAACAGGATAGATAAAGAACACTGATTGAATCAATATACTTGGATGACATAATTACACAATTCATAGTACCACAGAGAGTCAAAAGTGAGTTTTCTTAGAAGATCTAGTGTATTTTGCCTCCGGGATGACACGCAAGAGCATCCAGCAGAAGTCTCCCATCATGCCGGGGTTCCGTTTGCCTTGATAGTTGCTCTCCATCTTCGGAATGTCTGGGTGGAATATTTCTCCATGCTCATCACTCACTACTCCAAGGTTTTGCGGGAAGAAGTTAAGGTTGGAATGGAGAAAATGAATCTTGAGTGACATTTGGCACCCCATATCCACGTAAGACTTTAGCAACTTCTCAATACAGGCTTGGTAATCTGGTACGCGTGTGTTACCAAGGAAGCCACTACAGACTGTCTTGAATGCTTCCCATGCTCTCAGTTCCTTTAAGTTAAAAAGCTCCTCAAAATCAGTATCCTTCAGTACTCCTCAGATCTGAGGTCCGACAAAAATGCCCTCTTTAAGCTTAGCAGCACAGTAGACAAGTGTTGGAAGGCATTTTTGTGCAACGCCTTCACGAAATTCTTCATCAAACCAAGCTTGATGGGAAAAGGAGGAAGAAGCACCTTATTCATGTCCACCAGAGGATTCTCCTTGAGGCTGTGTTCGCCAGGAACAAAAGTGCTTCTAGACCCCCAGTCTTTCTGCTAGTAATGCTGGGATACAGCTCGACTATCCCAGAGACAGTACTTTGTGAAGCCCGCTTGCATACCCATAAGAAGACTAATGACCTTATTTGTTTCGATTCCTGAAACTGGTGATCCTTACATCTTCCTGGACTAGGTTCTACTGTTTAAGCCGAGAAGCGAAGACCTCTGACAGCTGTTTTGACAGATACAAATCACGAACAAGATCATTCAGGTCTTCTTGCGTGATCCAGTGTGGCTCATTGCCACTTATTCCTGAATATGTAGACTCAATATCTTCCAAAGATATTGACTCGGCAGAACCCTCCCTTGAAGGCATTTCTTCATCTGATGAGGAAAATAGATCCTTATTTACTGGAGGTGTGGGTACAAGAAGATCATCTGAATGGGGAACGGCTCTCATAGCAGATCGAAGGTTGGGATATTTGATCTTTTTTCCTAGAGGATGCATTGAAACCAGTTATATTAGTTAAACGAAAATAACAATCATCTGCTTGGTTTCGCGGCTCTCTCCAAACCATCAGGACTTCAAAGTTGAAAGCGACTTTCTTGCCATTAAACCATGCAGTTAGTCCATTGTAGCAGAGTTTACAACAGATGTGTGGAGCCCAAGACTTGTCCTGATCACCAATTTTACTGTCAAAATAGTGAAAGTAGGCGGTTCTGAGGAGGGGAGTGATGGTTCGACGCTGTGCAACTGTTGTGAAGTCCCCACACACGTAGCAGAAAGAATTGGCCTCGTTGAGGCATTTTGACGTGCTTGAAGCCATTGGAGAATCTGAAAATATATCAAAGTAAAACTAAATGTGCATTTGAAAATGTAATACTAATATTTAGTAACCCAAAGGATGTGTAACACGATAGTTGAGGGACACCAACCTCCTGCGCCGCCTGCAAGACAACCTCTTCCAATGACTGCTAGAGTGTGGTTTGAGACCTGCTGCCTTAACTGTCAAAATCCGTCTTGATATATAACTATATATATATATATATAATGTTCTTTGTAAACCAGTGTTATTCATTTGATTTCCATTTTCACTAGTTTTCTTTTCAAAGCTTTGAGAACCCTTCCAAGTGCTCCAGTCACTACGGTTATCACCGTCACACACATCTTCAACAGTTTTTGCTTTGTTTTTCTGATAAGATCCACGTATTTGTCGTATCTTTTTATTTTCTTTCATTTTCCCCTTTGTGATTCGATGCAACGGCAAAATCTACGTGATGGCAAGTTTTCCTTTTCTCTTAATGCAAGGTCTGATTTTCTAGCTTGAATGTGCTGATTCATTTATAACTCAAAGTCCCAGATAATTTTACGCGTTTAATTATCTTGGATGGATTCTGGTTGGTGCCTATGCAGCATGGCATTATGGTCAAATTTCAATCTCTTGCACAATGTGACACGCTCCCCACCCACTCTTACCTAGTTTTGGTAATATGCTTCATTCACTTATTATGTGATTAATCGTTTCATTTCTTTTATCATGTAATCGACGCTGACTATTTTTGTTGCTAATTATCAATTTTTCCTTTTATATAATTGGCCCTTATGACAATGTTTTGATATTAGATAAAATTCAGATTCTCTGTTAAGGTTTCCTTATCTTAGCTATTTTTAAATCTTCTAGTGAGCAATCTCTCCTGTTTTTGGCTTAAAATATCGATACAATTCCCCATTTCTGTTTTCTAGATTATTTTTCTATTTCTTCTTATATTTCCATTGTGTTTACTGATTGCTGTGATGAGTCTTTCTTTGCTCTTTTTAGTTTATTCCTTGAATCCTTGTATTGGTCGATTTAGGCAATCCTCAATACTGGCGAGTTCTTTTCCTCCTCCTTTTCTCGATACAGAGTTTGTCTGTGTCATCTCTCAGGTGTAAATCCTTGTGAATGGACATCAATTTCCTTGTCTTTTGGTCTATTTGACTATGTTCTTTTCCATTTTCAAAATGATCCAAAGTATCTTACAAGATGGACTTCCCAGGTGATGAGATTTCTGCTTCTATATAGCTTGGCTCAAGAATTTCCCTTGTTCTTGTTTTCCTTTCATTTTAGTTTGATTGATAGTTTCTGCTTCCAATGCTTCCAATATTCCAAAGTAATTGAAATTTTCCTTCTCTCCAAGCATTCTTATTCTTTCCCCATTCGACAGTTCCTCACTTTTCATTGTCAGAAAGTCAATTTTTTCAATGGCAAATTCCATTCCAACATTCTCCTGATATATTCTCATTTTTCTTTTGTATCAAGGTTTCTAGTTCTTTTTCATTTTTGATAAATAGCTTAATATCATTCATGTTGCCCACAGTGCATTCCTGAAGTATAAAATTGACTGGTACCATTGCTATAGCAAATAGCAATGATGAAAGAACCTCCTTGTATGATTATTGTTTGTATATCCACCTCTCCAAGGGTTTGTCTTCCTGCTGCTAATTTCACTTTTTAATTTTCCTGACTTTTGTAATGAAGTTTATAACTTTGTCAGATGTATCTTATCATCTAAGTTCATGAAACAATATAAAAAGCCTTTTTATTATCAATCCCTGGATACATTTTTCCGCATTTTTTGACCCCGTTTGGAGGTCCTAATCTCTATTGCATCTGTTCCTCTTGTTCTCTTGCTACGTCCATTTTGTTCTTTCGGAAGAAGTTGGCGGAATTGAACGCGAGTAATAAATCTCTTCATTAAGCTGTGCAGTTAGGATTTTTTTTACATCATAGCCAAAAACGTCATCGGCCCTTTTTTGTTGGGAATGTTTTCTTTTTTGAGGGGTTTATTTCTCCATCAGAGAGTTGTTGTTTTCCCCTTTCTTATCCATCTGATATATTTGGTATTTACTTACTTGCTGAGATAATCTGTGTCATTGCATCATAACATTTTAAAATTAGAATCCATATATGCCATCATGGCATATATGGATTTTTTAATTCGTTATTTTCTTGATTGTAACTCTTTGTGAGTCCATGTATATGTTGGCATTCGAATCTTCTTCGACTCTTTGTATTTTGTTTTTCATTTAAATGGCATTTTGGTTCTGTTCTCTCAGCTCCAATATCTAACTCCAAAACTGTTTTGTTTTCTCTTTCATTCGTGCTTTCTCCATCACCTTGTTGGTAGAATTATTATTATTGGAAAATTTCCTCCTTACAAAAATATTATCCAACTATAATTGTAAGCATTACCTACATGATAAACTGCAGAAACTATTACTGATGCAAATCGACTATGGTTTCTCGCAGGTGCACAAGCTCAAGCCGAATCCCTGCTGCATATCTTGGAGCAGACAGAAAATGGTATTAATCTTCCATATGAACTCAAATTAAACAGGCTTCATGAGTTTTAAACAACAGGTTAGCATATCCTCATTAAATTGTAAGTCTCAGAAATTAGTCAATCTCGGCTAATCTCAGTGATAACAATGAAGGCGAATGAGTTCGATGCTCATTTTATGCCTTTCATTTATGGACTCGACTAAATGTTGTGTAAGAAAAAACTATAGAGCATGTGCCTTTTACACAAAATTTCACGTGTTACTCATAATACCTTATAAAAAAGAACCATCTTGGATGGATCAAACTTGATTCATCTGCAGGGCTAACTTTTTAATCATCGTACCACTGCGAAGTGACCAAATCACTCATTTGAAAAAAATCAGTTTACCATTTGTATAAAAGTCGACTCCAGTCTGACTTTAAAATTAATAACCAACATTGCGATATCTGCATTTTATGCTTCTATTACAGAGCCATTACAGCCCAATCGTCAGGCTCTGGAGAGGGATAAGACCCCCGCCAACGTGTTACAGGATATGACATAAAACCATCTGATGGTAAGGCTACAGTCCTGGAACTTACGTGAATCTGATGTACCCCTTCCTTGACATTTCTTGCCGATCCACTAATACTACCTGTTAGGGTCCGATCTCTTGTTCAAATAGAATATTGCAATCATTTGCTATATTTGAAACCATTTAACTCTGTGCCAGCAATTGATTAATGTTAAATTAAATTATTATTATTTCATAGAAATACTTGAAATTATATAACTCTGTCAAATGGAACAATTAATGTAAGATAGCAATACTTGAAACCATTTAGCTGTCGGCATACATATTAGCTCTGGCTCGTTGAAAAAATCTTACCTACAAACTATTCTGATAAAAATTGTATATATATATATATGTATGTGTGTGTGTGTGTGTGTGTGTGTGTGTGTGTGTGAACAAGATGTTTTCCTACATAACCATGAAGAATTGATCGACCATTAAACCAAATAATCTTACCAAATCTAATCAAAGATCCATTATTAAAATAAGTGCATATCATATTTACTTGGGTTACTTTTGCGTCGAGCTGAATTTCACCGAGTTAACCAGCCTCCAATAATATCGTTATGTAACAACCTAGGAAAATGAGTGCTTAAAGATAACTAAGACTTGAGCAAAAGATCAGTAAATAACAAACTCATTTCTCATTGCATTTTTATAATATCAGATGATCGCCTCGCATCTCAACTCGACTTTAACACTGATACTCAAATCATCAACCTTCAAAAGTCAAAGTCAGATAACATATATACTCCTGTATAAGTTGATTGCATTCATTAATCGACCTTTGTTTTATAGTCACAAAGTCATTCATTTATCGTATCACATTTTGAAGGCTATCTTTTTACCTTATCCTTCATATTAGAAAAGAATTCACCCTTTTCAAAAATATTACTCATGCCTGTGTACACCTTCCCTATTTAATAGGTCTTTAAAATTTGACTAATACACTAATCTGTATGATATTTGTGCGACCTCAGAATGCAAATCGTCCGGTTGGTGGGAATTAACCGATAGTAGGGCCCACTTAAAAACCTGGATAATACTCAAAACTGTATTTGATTGTAAGATGCCAGTTCTAGAGATCTAAGGAGTGCAGAGTACCCCTTCGTTATTACTAACTCCCAGGTCTACCCTGACACAGAGGGGTAGTACCCTTTAGGGTCCTATCTATGGGTCCAAAAATTGTTTAAAAATTATTCGTATTCACAAAGACTTTTGGCAAAAAAACTCTTAAAATCAGAATAAATGTTAATATGAAGGTACCATGAACGTGATTCCCTAACCTCTTGGTATCAAATGACACTAAACAGGTTGACATACCACTAAAATCTATCGATCAATGCAAAATGCAATAACTTTTTTTCACGTATAGTTTGTAAAAAAATATTCAGCAGTGTTTCGGTCATTGCTTATAGATGTTAGAACGTCTCTTCTGATTTCTTTTCTTTAAACGAGGGTATTCTGTTTGTCAGAATACTCATAGCCATGAATCTAAGTTTATTATTTTTCCATTCATCTTTCACGAAAGCAAGAACTATCCATGTCTCACCAGATAATGCAGAACTAATTTTAAAAGCCAGACTTTTCCCCATCCCACTAATTAACTTTTAGCGGAGTGTCCAACTCGATTTGTTTTGTTTTTGTTTTGTTTGTCATTATAATGGCAGGCTTATTAAAAACAATTTAAATGCCAAAATTCTGAAAATATCATTCCATTATATTATTAGAAGAAAATAAAGCTGCAAGTCGCCCACACAAATCAAGAAACGATAAATCTTAATGGGAATGACGAAAGAATTAATAATACTCCTGATGTAGTCTGAAAGCGGCAAAAATGTTAACAAAGAATAGACGAAGGACAAATGTCAGATTTTGATAAATAATTAGGATGTCATAATTAAGATCAGCTATCATCGAATTTTCAACTCATGTTTTTGATTATGTGAAATCTGGCTTCATTCCTAGGGAAAGAGGAGGAGGAGGGGAAACAAGAGAATGCGTTCGACACTAGAAACAATGGCACCTAATTAAGCCAACGAAGAAGTGTTCTATTCTTTATTATTTCTTTTTTCGTTACGTTCTGACTCTCCGCTTGTGGGAGACTTTAGTTTAGATTTCTATTGTCATTTCTCAACGAGAATCTCGCGTGAAATATCACGTGTAACAAAGCCTCGCTTGAATTCTTTGCAAAAAGTATAGTTACAATCAGCATGATAAAAAACTATACAAGCTCATACTTAGTTCTAACACCAAAATAACAGATCCTCATAATTACTTTTAAAGTTGCTTATCATAATGTATGAAAGATATCTTCGTCATAGTTAAGTGAATTAAGTGAATATAGAATAACTCACACTTATCCGCAAATGATATATTCCAAATCTCCTCCTATTCAGGAGGAGGGGGTAGACTGCAATGGTGTCATATCTAAAATGATAGACTGGGGCTTCGAAGTAACCGAATTCGAACTCCAGTGGTGCTATTCGGTTCACTTTCGGACCAATATCTTTGGGAAAGGCATGAACCCTCTTATCCCCAATAGATTAAATGGTATCGCTGCTGTTCTTCTACAAAGAGGGTTTTGGCATTAAATAACCCACAAAAACAAAGAAACGACACCATATTATTCAAGAGGGTATATGTTCTTCTAACTAGCGGCCAGCCAGTCATTGTCGTAGAAAATGAACGCAGCAAACTGAGATCGAACCTGAATGAGGCTGTTTGTATTTCACATAACATTAATAATATCAATCCAACTACTCTCAATAAATAGTTGGGCAGATTGAGCTCTTTAACATTTCAAGCTAGTTGTAGACCTGGAGAGGGATGGTTTGGCTATTCCTGCTCCAAACAGGTTACCTTAGTCGCGCCAACACAACTAAACCATGTCAATGGATCAGAGCGAAATGTTTTAAGACCACAGATAGTACCAAACCAAGTTTATATATATATATATATATATATATATATATATATATATATATATATATATATATATATATATATATATATATATATATATATATATATCAGTCTATCTTTATCCACGAGGATACATTGCATACATCCCAACGGATGTCTCAAAAGAGGATAGTACTAAACTCTATAAGTACATAAGTGATTTACAAAGCATTTTACTCAGATGTGAATGGGGGAACCTACTAAGACTCGAACTCGTTCGGGAATGTTTGCTAGTCTAGCTTGCTAACCATAACACCACGAGTAGTGCCCTCTATGAGTATATTAACCCCTCTGAATCCTTATTATATTGAGAATTATATAAATACGGATCCCCAAAGAAAAAAATTAAACCAATATAGGAAGTAAAGAGATACCAGTATTTTCGTGGGACATATCGTCATGGAACAGTGAATATAGTATGAATTTAAAACTAAAATATTCTAATATTTGTCTTTATTGTGCCGAAAACATGAAAAGTATTAACTTTAGCAAAAAAGCCACAGGATAATAAAAACACATTCATTCTGCACTCTTACTTTAAGAAAGAGTTTTTTTGCGAGCATGCTTTTAGGGGACTTGATTCATTAAGCTGAAAATATCCGTA
Organism: Sepioteuthis lessoniana; assembly: GCA_963585895.1. Lineage (NCBI taxonomy): Eukaryota > Metazoa > Mollusca > Cephalopoda > Myopsida > Loliginidae > Sepioteuthis > Sepioteuthis lessoniana. Next base: position 111,914,979 of record OY757918.1, read on the forward strand.
AAGAATGAATTCCGGCAGAAGATGAATATCAAAATATTTTAGTTCTAAATTAATATTACTTTCGCAAGTTCTGTCTCATGATGATATGTTAGACAGAAATATTGGTATCTCTTGAACTATGGGAGGTGTCAAGACTAGCAGAACCTTTGCTTTCGGTACTCCGTGATTATATCCTTCACTTCGTTCATTTCGGATGTGCAGAGGCAACGATATTCCTTGCATGGATCTTTCCATATCCTATTTGCTCTATCCAATTTCTGTTCTTCCTTCTTTATAGTAACACGTTTAAATAGATTGTCAATTAAAAAAACCTTTAATTGTACATAGCAATATTTTCAAAAACTTAGCAAGTTTCGTCCTCGCTTGAAAATCGCTTAGAAAGTCAATGAAATTTCTCAGGAATCAATGTAAGCATTTCTGTGAGCATATGGTCATATGTAATAGATATATTGCTAGTGTTTTTGATATAAAATTGCACTGGAAATTACAAAGGAAAGGATTGTCAGTGGTCGGGTAGTTGATAACTCAAAGTTTTGGTTAGTCTAGGTATAATGTCAATGTATAACTAATTTTACAGCAGAAATCAATCCAGAAGAGGATAATTGATCGACAGCACGGGTTTCCTAGACTCTCTCTCTCTCTCTCTCTCTCTCTCTCTCTCTCTCTCTCTCTCTCTCTCTTTATCGGTCATCAATCACTCTTAGTAAATTCTGAAGACAGCATCCAATGTTCGCTCTAATCTAATGAATGTAAGTGTTTGTTCGTTTGGTCTCAACATTTGTGTGTCGATGTGTAAGAATATCGCTTACTATTTCATCTCTACTTTTCCAGAATGTCTTGTTCGTTTTGGATTGTTCGTGAGATGTGAAGTAAGTCAATGTACAGATGAACTTTTGTACTTTGCTGCTTTCAATGTTGGTTCAAAATAGTACGCAAGATTCTTTGTATTTACAATCGAGTCTTTTTGTCAGGCGTTTAATTAGAGTCGAAGAAGCGCAATCATACAGAACTAAAGACACGTCTACAGCTTTGAAATGTTTTCATTTTATTTTGTCAAAGATCAGATTTTTATATGGACGAGAGAAATACCCCTCGAAAGATAAAGATGACTCTACAAGGATTAGTGTGAAAATATATATGTACATATTAGGAGTGTGGAAGTTTGGGGTAGATTGCGTGTGTGTGTGTGAGCGTGTGTGTGTGTGTGTGTGTGTTTGTGCGCGCACGTATGCATGTTAGAAAATATTTAACATTTACTTAAAAACTTTAGAATATACAAGGAACGCCGAAGAATCTATCTGTTGAAACATCTATTAAACATAACAATGATAAGGATAATTATTCGAAACAACTTAAGAATGTTAGACCTCATTTCTTACTGTATTGTTCAATAACCATTTCTAATAGATGCAGGAAAAGGCAATACGAAATTTTCCCCCAGGCTAAAACCTATTCTCCTTAAAGTGATCAATAATTCGTACACTTCTTGATACCTCAAAGGTTTTCAAAGAAATTGATATCGATATCCAGGTGTAGAGAAGACATTTAAGTCTCATTTGGGAGAACACCAAGTCACAACCGATTATTGAACAATCTATCTAATACGAAAGTATACTTACGCATAGTTGTCTCTCTCCGAGACTCCACCTTGTTCTAAGGTCCTTATTTTCGACTTTGTATTTCTATCGTTAATCATCATCGTCATACATCATCATCGAGGCGCGATAATAGCATGGATTCCGTTGACTCTCTCTTGCCATCCGTCCCTATCAGTCATTGATTTTGGTAATTCGTCTAGAAATCACCCACAGACTAGATGAATGTAAAGTTTCGCTAGTCGACAATACTGATGTATCCGTGTATAGGAGTTCATGAGAGAACGTTCCTAATGACTTATTGGCTGCTTCTCTTGAAATTCCCAGCATATCTTGTTATCTTAGGTAGTTTGCGAGATGGGAGGTAAGTGGTCGTACAACTGCTGTTTTGAAGAGTGCTGCTCAAAACAGCATCATTGTGAATTATGTAAAAATATAAGAATTCAGTCGAAAGAGAAAAAAATGATGATTTACAATCAAAACTTAACAATACTCCAACCCACGAATGAGCCACATGCGGAACAGTCAGTTTTTAAACGGAGTTTAACAGGTTTGAAAAGAGAGTTTTTATTCTCCTAGATCAGTTGCCATATCAAAGTTAAAGAGCTTAGTCTACCCTACTATTTAGCCATAGCTGGAAAAGGGAATAGTTGGATTCATACCTTCTATACTTTACCCACGGATATTAGCATTATCTGAAATCTAAACCACCTCGTCCAGGATTTGAACTTTGTTCGCCGTGTCCAGTTTTTAAGACGATGACTGCTATTCTATAAGCGCTTTCAACTAAAGAATATAATTCAAAGAATATCGGAACAGTTTCATACATGAGATAATCGTTTATTTTCCCCGTAACAAGAAACCTGGGTTTAACACACGGTTTTAAAAAAGGCAAAATTTCTAGTGTTGATGTTTGTGCCTTTATCATCCGCAGCTTGTAGTTTCCCCTGGCTAAACTACTCCAATTTTAAGTTTTGCTTATTATAAAGAAAAGATTGATCGGTCGCTGGTTTTGGTAGAAACTGTATAAGCCATAGGTTCTCTCCTCAAAGAAAAAAATAAGAAACAAAAACGAATTCCTGAATTCACACTCTAAAAATATTCTTTCTTTATTTTCTTCACACGCAAATAAATAAAAATTAAACTTCGGTTTAATGTAAAATGGTGCGACGCCTCTTGCCAAACACAGGTGTGTTTCCGCCTTCAGTGCGCTGAATCTTTCGCTGCTTGTAAATATCTTGGGATAACACGGAATGATCGGTTATCCATCCATGTTGTGCTTTAAAATCCGGACAACGAATCATATGGCAATCTGAGTCGCCCGTTAACAAATAGACGAATGCGACCGCACAATTAAAAAAGAACAAAAAAAATCTGCTCCCAGAAATAGATAACAAACACAGCTTTGCAACAATAACAGTATTTAGTATATACGAAAAAATGTTCAATCTTTTTACATTCAAAGTTCTTACATAAGTGGAAAATTCTGTCAGAGACCGTCAGTTATTCGTCTAAAGCTTAGATTATTTTTCCTTTCTATACACAGGAGAGTTTGGTACAAAGAGATCTTGAATATGGATCTGAATAATAAACCCCTTTTGAATGGTCTCTGAACCCCATAGTGTTACATTATTATGAATCCTCACAAGCGAATATTCTTGTTGAGGCAAATATTGTGCCTTCCAACGATCTGTGTAGCAAAGTATCTTGGGGGATCCACGGCTCTCACCTGTTTGTGCAATGGAAAATGGCTGCTTCAGGTTTGCAACCTGACAGACTGACATGCAGTCTGCGTACTATCGTACCTAAAAGTATCTATCGGCGGATACCAATCCACACGTGTACATTAAGGTAGTGGTAATTGTGATAATACCCGCTTCTGCAGATTATTGCATAAGTTACTAAGTCGAGAACTTATGTGGGCCAGATCAAAGTGAGATGCAGGTTCACAGAGAAAAGAAAAAAAACACAACAGCAACTTGTGGTTAAAACGTCAAGGGAGGATGGGGAGCGAGTAGCTCTTTGTGGATAATTAATCCTAGTTTGAGTTTCGGCTGGCAAAAGATTATCTTAACTAACTGGGTCCTTATCTCATTCACATTTTCAGCTCCATTGTCGGTCACTATCTCCAAGGAGGCCCCATAGCGCGGAAATATCTCTGTCAAAATCAGGCTAGCTACAGTTTGAGCCTTTTTGTCTGCAACGGCGTATGCCTCTGGCGAATTAGTTAGCCAATCAACAAAGCTAACAATAGAGACATTTCCCCGCAGGGTTTCACCGTACGGACCAGAGATATCCAAGCTAACCTTTTCAAATGGATAAGCTGCAACATCCATCTCCACAATAGGGGCTGTCTCATACCTGCTACTCCCGGCCTGACAGGTGACACACTTATTCACATATGTCGTAACCTGTTTGTACCGTCTGGGCCAGTAATATTTCCTACAAATGAGCTCGTAGGTCTTATCGATGCCTCCGTGCCCTATTGCATCATGGCACTGTTCCAGTATCTTATTCTGTAGTGCATGGAGAACGTACAATCGAGGTCTAGCTTCCTCGTCCTTATTAGAAATATAGTATAACCGATCGTCCTGTAATAGGTATCTACTTGCACATGCTTCCGTTACTTTCCCCACCTCTATCGCTTCTTTTAGTGTCCTAATTTCCTCATCTATCTGGTATTCACCGACTATTAAATGGTGCTATCCTGTAGCATTTGAAGCGTCACAGGTTACATCGTCAGCGCTTGGTCCCTTTTCTATTTGGTGGGAGTTGATCGCATTTATCTGATAGGCTCGATCATCCCCTTCTGGTATTACGCTGATTGATTCCCGCTCCAGCTGCTTAGGAATCCGTGATAATAAGTCAGCACATGTATTTTCTCTACCGGCCAGGTATTCTATTCTGCAGTTATACCCGCTTAACTTAAGTGCCCATTGTTGAATCTTTTTATTGGTCCAGTCTGCCTTGAACAGATACTGGAGGGGCTTATGGTCAGTCTTAATTACGAAGGTAGCACCACTCAGGTAGTAGTTCAGCTTTTCTAATGCATAAACTATGACATAAGCCTCCTTTTCAATCAAGGGCCATCTCTGCTGCGTAGGAGATAATTTATGAGACAAGAAGTAAATGGATACTTCCTCTGGCACACCTGGTATGGGGCCGTCCCTCTCGAGGCATGGCTGAGTAAGGCAAGCACCACTGGCATCAGTGTACAGAATCATTGGCCTACTCAAATCTGGGTAGGCCAATAGGGGGATGGCTGTCAACTGTTCCTTCAGCGTATTGAAAGATCGCTGACAATCCTCTGTCCAACTAAACCGGGCATACTTCTTTGTTAATGCTATGAGTGGTGTTGCTATCCTTGAAAACGCTGGTATGAATGTCCTATAATAGCCTATCGCCCCTATAGATCCTCTAACTTCCCTAACAGTCCGTGGTTCGGGCATAGCTCTGATTACTTCAACCTTATCTATATCAGGGTGTACTCCACTTTCATCAATAACGAATCCTAGGTATTTTGTCTCCTTTTTCATAAACTGACATTTAGATAACTTTATCTTCAGTCCATGCTTCCTTAACCGAGCAAAAACTGTCTTCAGGTGCCTGAGATGCTCATCGACACTAGCTGAAAAGATCAATATGTCATCCGGGTAGGCCATAGCAAACTGTTCCAACCCCCCTAGCACCACAGATATGAGCTGTTGAAAAACACCTGGCGCATTGGCCAACCCAAAGGGCATGACTCTAAACTGATAAAGTCCCACGTGACATGCAAAGGCGGTCTTTTCTCGGTCAGCCTCATCCAAGGCCACCTGCCAGTATCCTGATCTCAGATCTAGCGTGGAAAAGTATGTTGATTTGCCAAGCAGGGCTAGGATGTCATCGATCAATGGCAGGGGGTAGGCCAGGGGTTTTGTGATATTATTCAAGGCTCTGAAATCCACACAAAACCTATGCCTCCCATCCTTTTTGCTGACTATTACTATTGGAAAACTCCATGGGGACACTGAACGTTCAATAACGCCTACCCCCAGCATATCTTTAACTGCCCCCTTAACTAGCTTCCGTTTGTGCAGTGGGGTTCGATACGGTTTTAGTCATAGGTGGATGGTCACCAGTGTTGATTTTCATCCAAACTGACTAGGTTTGACTTAACTCTTTATCCGAGTTGGCTACTACGACCCTATTCTCAATTATAACCTTGCTTATCTTATCCTTATGTTCAGTGGGTACTACTATTTCTTCAACATTAACTACTGTGTGTGTGTGTGTGTGTGTGTGTGTCCATCTCCAGAATCTGCCTCACTTACCACATTCTCCCTTATGCTTGCAGATACCGCCCTTCCTACTTCCCTGCCCCTAGGTATTTTTATCATGGTGCTAGTGGTGTTAGCCAACATAATCGGAATCTGGCCTTCCCCACCAACTTCCACCACTGATTCGCATAGCGTAACCTCCCTCTCTTCACGGGTGGGATCATCTATGGGGGTTATTTGAAAAGTACCCCTACGCGGTTCTTCTGTGGGATACAGCCTGCCTTGACAAGAAACAGCTGTTCGAAGGTGAATAACAAGGTCCTCAATGGTTACCACTACAGATTCCTTGTTCATGCAGTTTTCAAGTGATATCTCCGTTCCACCTAATTTCAGCATAACTGGATTGAAACTCATGTGTGCTTTGTTTTCTTCCTGCCAATCTCTACCTAAGATCATCGATCTACAAAGAGTGGTTGCTACATATGATATTTGCATAGTTACCACCTCTCCTACCATCACTGGCAGACATATCATACCAGATATTTTCATTTCCCAACCGTTAGCCTGTACTACTCTTAAATCTGCAGGTTTTTAATCTTTGCACCGAAACCCTAATTCTAACAAGTCCTTCTGCCTAATCATTGATATGGATGCCCCAGTATCTAATAATGTTTTTACTTTCTTTTTTTCACTATCTCTACTTCACAAATTATCTCGGTGTCCTGACCAAATAATCCATAACTTTGGGCCACCCTTATTTCTTTCTGAGTGGCCCCGCCCACGTTTCCCTGGACCCTTCCAACAAGCCTCCTTCCCCCTGATGTACATCCCATTCTGGGGCACTCTCTCCGTATGTGACCCAGCTGTCAACACTCCCAGCAACCCAGTTGTTTTGGGTCAGGAAGTGGCCTTCTCCATCCCCTCTCATGGGGTGGTCTCTCCAACGATACCCCGGGTGGCCACTCCCTCCTTGGTCCCAAGCAACAGGAGGAGTCTCTGCCCACCTCATTCTCATCTCTCCAGACCATCCCCTTCTTCTCCCCGCCCCTGGGAGGCTGTGAGCCTATTATAGAGCCTAAGACTCTTTTCTGCTGTCGCAAACGCCTCTGCCAGTGAGGCTGGGGCCGCCCTTGCTGTATCTTCTCTCACGAACATATTTTCTATGGCGTCCGTGTAATACTCAGCTAGCTGCGCTTGTACTGTCTCTACTAGCTAGTTCCGAGAGAGTTTCTCCCTCCCTTTGCTTAATCTTAATTAAGGCCCTAGCAGCATCAGTCGCACTAGTATAATCACTGTACTGGTTAGTCAGCTGTTCTAAAAGGTCCCCCCAGTTGCATCCGGGATTATCATCTAAGTATAATCCTATGTATTCTGATACCACCCCGTCTGAATAGTCATAAGCCAAATTCACCAACTCTGTGTAAGTTGGTAAATTCTAGCCTTTTTCTTCAGAGCTTCTACCCAGGCCTGAAACTCAGAGGCTTTTCCCGTGAATATAGGGATCTTAGATACACCAGTGGCTACCTGAGAAATAGGGCGCGATGGGACATCTGTATCTATCCTATCCATATTTCTATTAAATGCCAGCGAGACACACTAATTAGAAAAACAACAATAACCAAGAAAACAATAGAACAATTTTTTAGTCTACCTTGCAGGGACCAGAATAGATTTCCTTTTCTGTTTCCTTCTTTCTTTTATTTTTTTGTTTTGTTTTGTTTTGTTTGTTGTTTTTTTTAAATGTTCATTTACATGTTCGTTTCCTTCGTTCTCCTTGTTGAATTATATATATATATATATATACAAAAATCGCCAGTAGTTGAAGTGTCCGTTCTCTGAGTGGGGGAAGAAGTGCGTATCTGTTCGTCCCTCTTTTCTTTCTTCCTTTCTTTTCTCTTTCTCTCTTATCTTTTTTAACTGCTCGATAATGTTTCCCTTCCTCCTTTTTCTTCGTTTTTTTTTTGTTGGTTGTTTATCTGTTTTTGTCTTGGTTTAGTTGCGTTTTGTTTTTCCTTCTGTTTTGTTTTCTTTTTATATAGACGTGTCAATCGGATTATCGAAGCCTTCACTCATCTACACATATATACGCATACACCTATGCATATATATTGAGTGTTTATTCGGCTGAGTCGATCTTTCCTTCCTTTTCCTTCCTCCCCAAGTTCTATTGTACAAACGTGTAACCCAAGGTCAATCCTTGTCTACGGCACCAGTGTGATAATACCCGCTTCTGCAGCTCGTTGCATAAGTTACTAAGTCCCCGTCGAGAACTTATGTGAGCTGGATCAAAGCAAGAGCAGGTTCACAGAACAAAAACACAACAACAACTTGTAGTTAAAACGTCAAGGGAGGATGGGGAGCGTGTAACACTTTGTGGATAATTAATTCTAGTTTGAGTTTCGGCTGGCAAAAGATTATCTTAACTAACTTGGTCCGGCTGATAATGTCGCTATTCGATGTTTCTTTGTCCCAGCCTAATCAAGTTTCCTCGAACCCAAACTAAGTCTGACTGCTCGGACCCAAAATGCACCTGTATATATACAAAATGTTTCATTATTATTTCCGGCTAAGAGGACACCCACGAATAAACCCATAACTTTTTTGGGAGCCATTTCTCTCTTAAAAATCTGGACATAAAATTATTTCCTAGACTGGCCGTCCCGATACAGGGACATTAAATTCAGACCCTTTTAAGTTTTTGACCAGTACCTGACAAGTACTTAACACTTACCCACGTCCGTGGCCATATGTATAAACATTTTCTTATCTAGATTTCCTTAATTTAGTTAATGGGTTTTCCTAACATTTGAAATTTGATACCCAGGCCGAATCTAACTCATCTTGCCACATATGTATATGTGTATATGTGTGTGAGTATGTAGGTGTGTGTGTGTGAGCGCACACATGTGCGTGGGCGTATATATATATATATATACACGCACACGCACACATGTATGGGTGCACACACACACGTGTGTATACATTTATGTGCATATATCCAACTCATAGTGTCATAAAATAATTATTCTGTCCTATGTGACCTTACACTTGCCACAATGAAAAAGTACTTTCCTGAAAATAGCATCTCTAGGAAAAAAAGAACCTGATTTTCCTTTACCTTTTTTGCTAACTCTAAAATAAATTTGCTAAGGTTAATATTGTACTTGTCTAGTCGAAATGTTCAGGGCAAAAATACGATATAAGTCTTCTAATAACTTATCCAATAACATTATTTCACTTCAAAATATTCAGGGAAAAACCTAAAAGTACACGAAGAAAATGTAATGTCGACACCCATTTGGAATAAATGACAATGTCAATAATTTTCTGCAGAATTTGAAAAATCCAAAAAGTCATTATAATACAAAGAGGGTCGGAGAATTAACTGGGTAAAATCTAGGGATGACAAAAAGAGTGCTCAGATACTCGAGCAAATATTTCGGACAATAATATAATGTAGGTATCTCAATATACATGGGACCCATGTGACAGCTAATAACTCTACTAATAATAATGGGTTCTTTTTTGTTTAAGATTTGAAAATAGTTTGCTAGAACAACTATTAAACCTCGATTACTATGCCTTGGACAAGAGAGGAAAAATATTTTCTGTCACTACTTATTTGAGGACAAAAATAATCAAAACTCTCTCAAAATACATGCGACCAATTAATATGATAATGATTTATTACTGAGACAAGAAAGTCAAAAAAGTTTACATGTCCTGGAAGCTGATATAACAATTAAAAAAAAACATTGATTTAATGTCTCTTAAAGGATGGATTTTTTTACAAGACATGTTCAAAATAACCGCCATTCCATCTATTTTGAGACACCCTTTTCATCTACTGTGAGTTCATGGGAAACCTCTCTAGATTGATTTTAACGGCATGTCAACCAGTCAAGGGTTATTCTTTGACCAGATTATGCAGAATCGTGTTATTGTACTTTTACATTCATGTTTTTGATTTTAGTTTCTCTTTTGCACATGGTCTGATGGAATTCGAATAATTTTTAAAGAGATCTATTTGAGCCACCGATAAGAACCAAACATGTATTACCTCTCTTAGTTAGAGAAAACATGGAAGTAATAGCAGAGAAAGGGAATTTCACATTTCACAGATATCCATCCTTACTATCAAATACAGATTTGTATGATAACCAGTACACACTTTTGTGGAAGGTTCTTAGTCTTCTGCAGTCAGTGTAACACTATACCCTGCCGACAAGGCATAAACTTTTATAGAGTTCCTGTTTAATTTTAAGCTGCTATAATGGTCAAAATATATTTTGCTATGATCCTAGATCTTTTGTAAAGATCTTGTGTGTTAGTGATTGGCTTCTAAAATTCATAATCGTCAACTGATGAATGTCTAATGCTGGTCTTTATTTCCAGTCAAAATCATCTGACTTATAAGACGGTTAAATCAATTGTCAGTAGTTTTAGCATATATTCTTTCATTTCTTTTCACTTGTTGAATTGTCAGAGCAGGTTTAAACAGCTTTAAAATCCAGTTTAGAATAATGCCTTTAAATTTGCAAACTCTCGTCATTGTAAAACAAAAAAAAAACAAGTTACAACTGAAGAGTATTGATATGATATGAGAACTTATGCAACTTGATTTTTATAAACTGAGGAACAAAGTATTCTACAGAATTATACATAATAGTTCCTTTCTCTATCAACAGAAAAGAACTAAATTTAACACGGTGTGACATAGAAATCAGTGTTAACAACAGAACTTAGGGACATTAAATCTCTGTGGGATCAACTGTTGTTTTATACCTTTCATTTATGTTCGCCATGTTTCTCGATAATGTTTGTTTCTCGGGAGAAATCCCACCGTTATTGTGTACTGGAGTCCAGAAATTGGTTTCATACTGGGCTTAATTTTAATCGTGTTCAGTTTTCTCGAGGAACAAAGAATATTTGTTGAGGGCACCCAAGGAAACAGTCATTTTTCTTCTTTTAATTAAAATACGAATAACCGACAATTAAAGGATGAAGACTTTTCACGGATTTTTACAACACTGTTCGGGGGGAGTTTTATTTTTAATTTGCTGAAATATGTGAAAAGTTCTTTTTACGAGTTAAAGCTGACATTGTGCCGAGAAAGTTGTTTGTCGTGCTTTTTAATCTGAAAATAAGAGATAAAAAGAATAATTTCGTCTCAAATTAATTCAACGAAATCCAAATGACTCCATTTTATTCTTTCTTTGATACACCAGAATTTTGGGGTAGGAAATATGATAAATCCCCAACTTACTCCTAATTTCATGTTTTTTTTTTTTCATTTTTCGTTAGTTTGTTTATTATATACCTCACAAACACCATTTCAATTCAAAAGTTTCTTTGAAACTTTCCGTTTTCTTTGGATTCTTTAAAAGTTGTTGCCACTTAGACCTTTTGTGCAGTAAAATGCAAAAACCTTAATATGTCATTATAAAAAGATCAATCACACTAGTGAGCAAGGTAAAATATTGTAAAACTTTTCACATTTCGACAAAATTTATACATCAATGAAAAAAGCACAGATCCGACAATCAGGGATAACTGGGACAGTATGTTCCAGCTTGTAAACAGGAAGACATCGCACATGGATTGACAAGCGGAAGCAGTTCACATGAATCCGAACCGTAATTAGTAGGCTTTATGAAATAATATATACACAGGTACCCACGTCATGTGGTCATTCAAAGAGTCACGGAGTCTCACTCAGCAAGTTCGAGTGACAACAAAGTCAGAGTAAAAGCCGCCCTGGGTGCCACCAAGGAGTATAGTGGACCAAAGCGGACCCCGGTTAAGAACCTCTCGTAAGGCTCTGAATACGGAATAACAACGTGGTTTAAGAAAAGGTCAATATAGCAGTTCTCCAGTGTGTATTTTTGTACTTCGTCTCCCTCTCCCTGTCTCTCTCTGTCTGTCTGTCTCTCTCTCTCACACACACACACAGATTTACAGCCAATTTTGGATCTTTCGAGAAATAAAGATAGGGGACTTATATTTTCATAACCAAGTGTTATGGTCCTTCAATTATGATGTTGCTCTATAACATGGAACAGTGGTGAAAAAAGTTGGTCTGGAAACCTGGTTCTAAGAATACTTGACTGATTTCCGGGTTCTCTCTTGGGTAGATTTACAGTTTCATGAATCATGTATAGAATATATAATAGAATTCACACTAAACAAAACAACTTAATTTGGGACATCTTTTGAACCGACCAGAAGAGATATACTCCCAAAACCATTTCAACACATCTTAGATTCTAAACCACGAGGACTAACAATCATTATTGGGTAAATGTCTATTTTTTCTATGCTTGAGACTTGTTAGATATATTGATAGATGCCATAGGATTTTCTCACTGGAAATTTTTGAGAGATTCCGTTCTTATAATAACACGAAGCATTATTTGTTATATATATATATATATATATATATATGTCAGCTGTCTTCTAGATTTCGAGAATGATCTCCGATTCAATTTTGTGATTACTTTCTCTTCTCCACCCACTTTTTTAAGGGTTTTATGCACCGCAGATGACTTTTTTAAGTCGGCCAAATTGCGGCAAATTTCCCCCCAGACTGGGTATTCTCGATCGCTTTGGTTCACATGAATGTTTTCATGCGAAGCAGCAAGTTGGACTTGTTTGCGCATTTGGCTTTTACGACCAGCAAATGTGAGACAGAGTTTTCCAGATATTTCACAGTTAACGTTGTGATTTTTGGGACCTGGTGCAGGTCCTTATTCACTTTTACGAACTAATCGTTTGTTAGCAGCATATTGAACACGGCTGTTCTCAAAGAATTCTATGTCCTCATGAATTAGTTGGCACCACTTCTATCCATTGCCATTTTTCTCATTAATTCTCCGAAAATGCTGAATTGTCTCAGTCAAATTTTTACTGAGTCCTTAAATCTTTTCTTTGGTTTTGATACCTTTCTATTCCTTTTATA
>OY757918.1:111932790-112010290 GCA_963585895.1 Sepioteuthis lessoniana
AGCAGAAACCTGTTTTTAAAATACGTATTCCATCTCTAGTGTTCAAAAAGGAACGTTGGGATTTTTTGTACGTTTAGAATATATAAAGGAAAGTCAATACTAAATAAGTTTGTTCTATATTTCTTAAATTGATGATGAAATAGGAAACAGTTCTATTTCTAAATTCATTTACTAATTCTCCATAGAATTTTTTTAAATGACAGGTCATATCAATTGTCAAATTGAATTTTCAACATCTGAGTCTCCCTAAAAATATTTTTATTTATACGCAAGGATTTAAGAAATAAATGGTTCGCTAAACTTACTAAAAACAACAAGTAATTTCTTAGTATATATATATATATATATATATATATATATATATATATATATATACGTGGTGCCTTCAATAAGTTTTCAGAATTTTCTGTACAGGCATTTAACATTGTCATAGACTCTTGAAAATACGGTATGTTTTTGCTATACATCTTATAAAATGACTGACCACTTTTTATGATTCCAGGTTCAAATGAACACCTACAGCAGCAATTGAAATACACCCTACTAAATCCTGATTGTCACAGCTGGTGAATTTCAAAAATGCAATCTGGACGTGAGGACACTTTAGAAGAACGATATGCAATAAAATTCTGTTTTAAACTTGGAAAAAAATACCACAAAAACGTATGGAATGCGTCAGACTGCTTTTCGACCCTCTTGCATGAATCGAGCATCAGTTTTTGAGTAGCATAAAAGACTCAAGGAAGGCAGAAAGTCTGTGAGGGATGATGAGAGGTGTGGGAGGAGTATGGAAGTCAGAACACCAGAGCTGATTGGCCAAAGGGTTTGGGTTTGGCTTGAGGTTACTATGTTGAGGTTTTAAGGGAGTTCAGGAAGAGATTCTGTCGGAAGAGGCCAGCACTCTTCAAATCGGCTCAGTGGCATTTCCACCAGGACAATGCGCCAGTCCACAACTCCATCCTTGTCACAGACTATTTGACCAACATGGGCATCAAGACCGTTCGTCACCCTCCCTATAGTCCAAACCTTGCTTCCTGTGACTTTTGGTTATTCCCTAAGCTCAGAGCCTGTCGTTATGAGACAATTGAGGAGATAAAAGAGGCTGTGACGAAGGTCAATGACACGCTCACACAAGAGGACCTCCATGGGGCCTTCCAGAATTTGAAGGAACGGTACAAGTGCATTGCAGCCAGAGGAGCTTACTTTGAAGGATACTAGAGTTTCATGTGTGTACTATCAATAAAAGTGCCCATACGAAAAAAAATTGGAAACTTATTTAATGATCCTCGTATATCAACATTGGATATTGGACATTGGATTGCATTATTAACTCCTGTAAACACATCATAATCTTACGTATAAGAGTTTTTCTTCGGACGACATTCTCGCTCGCATAGACCTACACACTAGCAACTTTTCGTTGCTACCATATAACTTCAAACATGATTATTGCTATCGCAAAAAAGGTGCGATTTTTAAAAAGAGTAATTGCAATGGAAAGTTAAAAAATATAGTTATGATTGTAATCAAACATTTAAAAATAAATCAAATTTCGGCATTAAATAACCCATGAGGAATTGATATGCTGTTTAAATAAAAAAAAAAAGTAATCTTTCTAAATTCATAGATAATTCTTGTTCGTTTTTGTAAATTCAATAAAGAAATTTTCAAGAGTATTCCTGTCTAACTTGTAGCATTAATATCTTTCTATATGTACACATGTCGACATATTGTAACTTGATAATATTTCCTCTTTAATTTCATTTTCTAAAAGCATAAATAAAATGTGATTCAAAATTGGTTATTTTTCTGTTCAAATTTGTAACCACGTGCAAAATTGGTAGGATGCCATTTGTTATTACCATAACCCACCCCCCAGAACTTCCACCTACTTTTTTAAACTTTCCTTAATTTTGGATATCTTCCAACCTCGATAGACCATAAAATATGATTGTCAATTTCTTTTAATAGTGAGTGGAAAAATCAAGGATGGGGATAAATGTATGAATAATTCAGCATTTTAGTTTCATTTCTTGTTTTTTCTTTTTATTTCTAGTGTATTTCATCACTTCTAAAACGACCTTTTATCAAGTTCACACTTCATTCTATTTCCTTTCTCTATTTCTTCTTCTTCTTCTTCTTCTTCTTCTTCTTCTTCTTCTTCTTCTTCTTCTTCTTCTTCTTCTTTATTGACAATTTTTGCTTCTGCATTGTTTCATTGATTCGCTCGGCATTCTAACATCCGAGTCTTAGTTCCATTTTTTATATAATTTTATTTTTATTATTATTATTTCCCTCTTTTCAATCTCGTTGCATCTTTTTCTTTCATCTGATTTCTTCCATCTCTCCACATTTCTAAAACCCTCTTTTTCTTTTCTTTTTTTGTCTCGTTCTAGTTTTTCTTCTTTTCCATTCTTTTCTTTCTGGTTATTTCATAATCTTTTTTCTTCACCATTCTATTTCTTTCAAGACGATCGATATCCACTAAAAAGAATAAAAACAAAAGGAAATAGACGACCCAACCAAAATTCCCGATTAGAGAATCCCTATCTCAAGTTTAAAGCAACAGACGTAAAAGCGAGGAGAATTTTTTTCCCTCGAGATAAAGTACAACGAAAGAACAAAACGTAATTACGCCTCACTTGGAATTAAATTAGCTCTTTGACTTTTTGGCATCGATCTATCGGCCCAGATATGACCAAATAATCTTTCCACTGATTTTTCTTAAGATTAATCAGAATGGCGCCGGCGTCCGAATGTTTACGATTTCCATCACTTGCACAACCAGCATATCACTAACAGTTCTATAATAATCATCATTATCATAAGTAAACTCCTCAAAATTACTTCATATACAATTGTAGTAAAATACTATTTTACACGATGTTTTTCGTAAACATCACGAAGACTTTTAACAGAAATTCTCATATTAGAAAATACATATGAAATTATTCAAAGGTTTATTTTATCATCATTCGTGGAATTAGTCAAAGGAAAGATTGGAGAAAAACTTTTTTAAATTTGTTACACATGAAAAAATTTTAAATTTTGTAATGTTGTTTACATTTAGCAAAACCGTTTGCCATTAGACTTGATCTTTAAGTTTTATTGATAGTGAAATAGACCACACCTTGTTGAATTAAATACTTTTTTATGTATATTCAACAAAAAGTAAATTATATTCTTTATCATTAGTTCAATTAAATTAATGCATTGAATAATTTTTTTGTATCAGATTTCAGAGATGCCTATTTCATTTTAAAACCAAATGTTCGTTTTCTTCTTAACATCATTGCGAAATCGAAATATTTTGGTGACAAAAATATAAGTAACACGTACAATCACTCAAAAATCGGTTTCAAGTTCTTAAAGTATTTTTTCTATTTTTACAACTAACTTCATGTTATCATTGTCAGCTGGAACCAACAGACGCAAGACGTTTTCATTTCTTTTACTGGTTTAACAACTGTGAAAAGTTGTTGATTGTTGCCACTGCTGAAGGGATAAAACATTTTTTGCTTCCCTACTTTCTTTGCTTCTTTTCCTTCCTTAAATCTCACCAAAAAGAGTTTCCAATCCGTAGGGGAGATAACTAACAATAAAAAGACACTTAATTACTTATTTAATTAGTTACAATTTTTTTGAAATAAAAACCCGAAATAAAACTTCAAAGTTCATATTCAAAGTATGTAACACATTTAAAGAAGTTTTATGAAAAGCTTGTATGTGCACCTAATTAGTAGGATTAATGTAACATTTGTACTGAAATCAGAATTATCATTGAAAGTCGCTAACAATATTACACCAAATCGGTCCAAAATACAGTATCTTAGGGCATAAGAACTTTTTTTTTCAAATGACTGAATTATTTTTTTGTATAAATCTTATAAGCAGAGATGAAGTATCAGATAGGTAAAAGTTTTCCCAAATGCTCAGATTACTAGGACCTGTATCTAGCTTAATTACAGAATAATATAATTTAGGCGTGTTCTTTTATATACCATCAAAAATGATATTACATGTGTTACTTTTTGTTCTTATCTATCAAATACAGAACGTAAACTTCAAGAAACAAATGATCCATAACTTGTGTGCAAATAAATGCTTCAAGTAAATGTTTCTTGAGATAAACTTACCTCAACCGACACTTACCAGTATACCATAGCCCGAAATATCTCAAACAAAGTTATAAAAGTATTATTCCAACGTGGATCTAATAGATGATACACTTGATTTTTCATACTCAACAAAACATCTTATTGAAAAAAAAACACCGGAGTCATGAGACGAAATACGGGACTAACGTTTATATAAGGGAACAACATTTATCTTGAAATTCATCGTCTATTTTTCTCCTCTTTTTAAAGGATTGCATAAAATCAAAAACTCATTTGTAACAGAAAAAATCCTTTATGATTAAATGTGTTGTATTATAAAGTTTATGCGAAATTAAATGTATTCATTAGTTGAAAGCCAACATGCTTAAAAAGAATAAACAACGTCGTTTTAATAAATATAATACTTTCATTTTTATAGTCACATACATTATAATGAAAACTTACTGAAACAAATGGTGTATAGAGTTTTGTGCTAGTTGAAATTTCAACTTATTTTTGAAAGTTACACTTAAAAAAACAATTCTATATTGGATATGAAAGCACGATTTATGTCGAAATCAAAACGATCAAAGATTCAGTTGAAATGAAAGTTTTTCTAAAATGTTAATCCACATTACGCTATCGGAGATTGTACTTGCTTTTGTCTTTTGTTCTTATTCACCACATCCGTCTTTTCTTCAAATAAAATGAAACGAATGGGTTTTACATGCTAACAACAATAGAAGAGGAACCTTGTCTAGTTTGAAATATTTCATGCCATTTCAAAGAAAAAGATGTCTATTTGAATAGGCCTATATAGACTCCAAGCAAAAAGTGATCATTTAATTAGATGCTTTATATAACAATGAAATCTCTGTACTACTGTTCTTCGAGGAGAATGGCTTTGGCATTAAATAACCTAAAAAGAGTTGATATGCCATTAAACAAAGAAACCAAACCAAACTGAAATGTCTGTAGCAATTAGAGTCTACTTTCTAATGCTAATCCCTTCTCTAAAAACACGGCTGTTTATATATATATATATATATATATATATATATATATATATACTTATGATAGGAGTTATTGGAAGAATTCCCAATTGATGTATTTACTTAATCCCTCCATTAGAAGCAGAAAGCGACACAAGATCAGTTTCTTAGAAATTTTCTGCTGGTTTGAATTCAGAGTTTTCTTTCTACTTTAAAAGTTGCGATACCCTTGGTAAAGAGACCAGTCTGCCCTACTATTTACCCTTAACCGAAAGAAGAATTGTTGGATTCATACATTTTCCAAGAATATCAGGGTTAATGGGAAATGCAAACAACCTGATTCAAGATTTGAGGTTTGGTCACTTTGTTAATTTCCAATATTGATAACTGTTATACAACAAAAACCTTCAGAATTGCCGTCTTAACTCTGAAGTGAAGTATTTTGTCTTACTTAAACTTTTATGCCTGCTTTAAACTCTGATCGATGCGTTGAACATTCAAAGATTTATTGTAAATATATGATATACAATAAATGAGAAAAATAAACTTTTTTATCACACCTAGTAGGAGAGTACTGACAAATACGTGAGATTTTTCTGTTTTCTTTTCAGGTTTATTGTATAATTCGAGGCATCAACCATTATCACTAATTTTAATTTTCTTACTCATTAGAGAGGAACAGACTTACAGCTGACAATAATTTGTGAGAGGCATTTCATCACTCACTTAACTTTCCTCCGTTTGGTTCTAAGGCGAGAAACCTTTCGACCAATATTCTGAGAGATAAAAGCAGACTTAATGAATTCGCTATTTTTCTTCTTTAATAAAAATCTTCATTTATATCTTATAGCATTATCAATGAACCACAAACTATATTACTCTTCAATAATAATATTTAGTTACTTTTCATTGTAATTATACCCATCACAAACAGATATTCAGACAGTTGTCAAAGGTATCTGTTGAAAAACCCCCAAGCTACTAAATCTCAACGCCCGCCTTCATAAGGATTATGTTTACAATTTCAGTCTTCATTGAAATAAATCAAAACTGTCAAACTATACAAGTGAAAGAAACAACACAAACTGATAATTTCAACACAAGTTTTATAAATTATAGAAATTTCATCAAAGACCTCAACATCATCAGAATTATCGAGCTGATTTTCAATCGGATACCAAACAGAAATATTTAAGGTACGTTCAATTTTGTATTTATTGTTTTAGATGAATCTGTATCAAAAAGTATAATTATTAATAATTTTACTTGTATTGTTGTTATTTATCAAGTTTTGCTTAAATATGATTCGTGGTGCCTTCAATAAGTTTCCAGACTTTTTTGTACAGGCATTTACTTTGTCGTAGACTCTTGAAAATTCAGTAGGTTATTGCTATACATCTTATGAGATGACTGACCAATTTTTAGGATTTCAGCTTCAAATGAACAGCTACTGCAGCAATTGGAATACACCGTAGAAAACTGATTGTCACAGCTGGTGAATTTCAAAAATGCAATCTGATACTTTAGAAGAACGATATGTAACAAAGTTTTGTTTTAAACTTGGAAAAAATACCACAAAAATTTATGGAATGCTTCAGACTCTTTTTGGACCATCATGCATGAATCGAGCATCAGTTTTTGAGTGACATAAGAGATTCAAGGAAGGCAGGGAGTCTGTGAGGGATGATGAGAGGTGTGGGAGGAGTAAGGACGTCAATACACTAGAGCTGATTGGCCAAAGGGTTAGGGTTAGGGTTACTACATTGAGGTTTTAAGGGAGTTCAGGAAGAGATTCCGTCGGAAGAGGCCAGCACTCTTCAAATCTGCTCAGTGGCATTTCCACCAGGATAATGCACCAGTCCACAACTCCATCCTTGTCACAGACTATTTGACCAAGATGGCCATCAAGACAGTTCCTCAGCCTCACTATAGTCCAGACCTTGCTTCCTGTGAATTTTGGCTATTCCCAAAGCTCAGAGATGTCAGTATGAGACAATTGAGGATATGAAAGGTTATTGACACGCTCACACAAGAGGACCTCCATGGGGCCTTCCAGAAGTTTTTGGAACGGTACCACATGTGCATTTCAGCCGGAGGAGATTACTTCGAAGGGGACTAGAGTTTCATATGTGTACTATCAATAAAAGTAGCCATACGAAAAAAAATCTGGAAACGTATTTAATGATCCTCATACATATATCACAGGTTGCTTCATTGTTTACCGATCCAATATTAAACAGGCTCGCAACTGCTTAACTTCGGCGATCAAGCGGAAATTGGTAATTTTAATGGAACTTTTAAGTGAATCTTTGATTTGCATTCTTGTCCGCTTTCCGGAGTTTTTTTTTTCTCATAAAACTTCTCGTAAGTAAAACAATAACAAGATAGAACTTCAGACCGAGATATGTATATAAAAGAGTTTTACTGTTGTTTTTAGACTTCAGAGGTCAACAATTATCAAAACTCACGTAGCTGAATTTGTAAAGCAGCTGTTACCTACGAGGAAGAAAGATACATGTTTTCGAGTTTTTCGATTAACTTATTCTTTATTCTGGTTTCTGATAGGTGGTATTCTTTACTGCTGTATAAATTACGACTCAAGGTAGCTGCAATAAAAAAAAAAAAATAGAATGGAGAAGATTAAGAATAATTTCAAATTTTTAGATTTTTTTCAAGTTTGTTTAATGACATATCAACCTTCGTAGGTTATTTAATATTATTCAAAATTATTAATAATAATGAATGCAAATTTTGCAATTCGTAATACGATAGTCGCTTCTTATTTACTCAAATTTGGCATAAGGCTTGTATCATATCTTTTAAAACTTTTTACATCAAAAGGATTCATTTTCTTAATATTGTTTATATAACTGCAGACATTTTAAAAAGGATTTATTCAATACGTCACATTTTTCATCCATTATAAATTTTACATACAAGATGAGTGAAGAAATTATAAAATAATTAATAACAAGATATAATTATTATATGCCGTGACCTAATATATGATGATAGGTCGAATGAAAATGTGTTTTATAACCAACTTCATTTCAACAAGATTTGGAGTGAATCAACGTTTTCTCACTGTTGCCAAATGACATCATTTCTACTTTACCAATTCTTCATTTAGGTTTAGTCATCTTCTGCATTAATAAACTAATTATTTCATGCATGAAGATAAAATTTTGACAAAAATTTGTTTGACCAAGATACAGAAATGAATCGGAAATAAAGAAGAAAATATTATCGTGGGTCAGGAAAATACTTGTATTCTTACTGACGATACATTTATAAATGGTATAAATGAATTGCAAATTGCATAAATATCGATCATAGATTGGAAATTAATTAAAAATCGGACGTTTAGAGGTCAAGAATTTGCACAGAAATAGAGAGCTATTATAAGTATAATAAAAATGTATTGCGAAGGATGTTACTATATAAATGAATAAAAATAAAGAGAATGGTAATTATGATCACTGATTACATTTAGAGTATAAAACTATTAAATGCATTATATGAATGCATTGCTGATTCTTTTATATAAGAAACAAATGAATTATTGTCTCTTTTGTATAAATGCAAGGTGATATTTATTGTATCATGTCACAATCGAACTAATTTCTTAATGTGTATCTCTCCAAACATTGTTTGTATAGTGATATTGGCAAATTAATCTGCTTAATTTGTATGAGTGTAAAAAATAGTCGAGATAAGTTTATCACTGAGAATAACTGGTGAGTTGGATCATCTCCTGCTTCATGCAGAGGCTTTTAGTAGACTGTCTGGCATTCGTACCGGATGGTTAATTTCCTCGAACCTCAGGGGACCATTACTCCCGATTTTAAACCACCTTGGACGGGTTAGGTTTATTGCCTGGCGCCTGAGATGCCCCATTTTAGGGAAGAGCAGACGGGGCCTGAGGAATTTTTGGAGCTGCCGGACGCGTCTTGACCTACCTAAGAAAAGGGCCTGGTTCCACACTCGTCTGTCAGGTGGGACGTTCGTCAAATATCTCTGGATCACCTCCTAATTCGTGCTGAGGCTTTTGAGTGGACTGTCTGGCATTCGTGCCGAACAGTTAATTTCCTCGAGCCTCAGGAGCAGTCCGCCCGATGCTTTAACCCTCCCTGGAGGGGTTAGGTTTATTGCCTGGCGCAAAAGGCACCCCTTTTTAGAGGAATGCCGATGAGGCCCGTGGCATTCTTGGAGCCGCCGGGCGCGTCTGTGCTACCATCCTACTCCTGGACCATCTAAAACGGCCTTGTGCCACACTTGTCTGTTTGGTGGGACCTTCGTCAAATATACTACGATCAGCCACTGCTTCGTGTAGAGGCTTTTCAGCGGACTGTTTTGTATACGTGCCGAACGGTCAATTCCTCGAGGTTCAGGGGGCGCCCCACCAGGCTGAAACTCTCATTGGAAGGATTAGGTTTATCGCCTGGCGTCTGAGGCCACTCTTTTTAGAGAAATGCCGACGGAGCCTAAGGTATTTTTGTAGCTGCCGTGCGCATCTGAGCTATTGCCCTGTTCACGGACACACTTTAAAAAGGCCTTGTGCCACACTCGTCTGGTTGGTGGGACGAAGGACAAATACTGCTGGATCAGCTCCTGCCTCGTGCTGAGGCTTTTCAGTGGACTGTCTGACATTCGTACCGAACGGTTAATTTCCTCGAGTCTCCATCATAAGAAGAAATATGAGACCCAAGGAAAGGTTGGTCGTGACAGAAAGAACAAAGTTCGTGTCGATGAAACAAGAAATTGACGAACCAATCATAAAATATCTACACTCTCAACGAAATGCGAGTAGATATTGCGAGTTTGAAAAACTTAGACAAGAAGAACAGACGATTGAAGAGGACTTAATTCAATTAAGGATAACTGAAGGTATGTACAATGCATCACAGTGATATAAAATAACGGAACAACTACAAATAGGAAATGTGTCTTTAAATACCTGCATTGACTGTATACAACAACAAGAATTAATACTGAAATCCAACAATTATAAAAGTCAACCCAGCGAACAAATATTCGTCGACACTTACATATTAAAACAGATAAAAATAATCTTCGTATTGTGGATGTGAACATGAAATAAAAAAGAAAAATGCCCAGTATTTGGAAAGAATTGTACACATTGTTTAAAAAAAAACATTTTCAAACAGTATGCAATTTCAAAAAGAAAAAAAACGTTGAAAGAGTTGAAAAAAACAAAACAAATATGGAAGTATTTTCAGTAAATAACAAAAACAAGAGTGTAGAAAAAATTGAACAGAAGAAAAAAGACATTATACTAAAGGTTAAAATCAAAAGCTTCGATTTGGATATGCAAATGGATACCGGCAATAAAGTAACGCTTATATCAATAAATTTCTGGGAACGCATTGGAAAGCCAACTTTACGAAAGAGCAGTTTACTACTTCGCCAGTTAGATGGGTTGGTCATAAAAACTTTAGGGAACTTTGAAGTTTTCTGGAGTTAGAAGATAAATTTGAATAATACCTATAATTGTCACCACTTGCAAAAACAACGAACGGACTTATTGGAACAATGTGCTTAACATAAACTCTGCCAAATTAATTACTGAGCTAAAAATGAAAAAAATGGTAAGATAAAAAAACTATAAAGCAAGTTTAAAATTAAAAGAAAATGTTACCCCCTCTTATTATGAGGCACGAAAATTCCCAATTGTTGCAATTAGTTGAAGCAAAACTACGAAAATTAATAGAACAGGACCTTCTTGAAGATGTTCCCCCTGTGGGTAGCAAGTGGGCATCAGCCATTGTAGTTTTAAGAAAATCAGATAGAGACGTACGCGTATGTGGAAATTACAAAATAAGTGTAATCACAAAGTTTTCTCGGATTCATATCCTTTACCAAATGTTAAAGTTTCAATTCATGCACTCGCAGGTATTTAAAAAAAATTTGAAAATGACATAGCACCAAATACCAGTTGACGATAACTTCAAAGAAGTAACGTTGATAACTACGCCAATAAGCTTATTGAAATGGAGAAGGATGCCGTGTGGAATAAAAACAGCGAGCGCCATATTTCCAAGGGCCATCGAACAGGTTCTTGGAGAAGATATAAAAAAATATGGTTTGTTACCGAGACGATATATGCATAAGAGCTACTAACGAAAATGAATTAGAAAAGAAAACCGACATCGTCTTGAAGAGATTAAGAAACGCTTGAATGACAATAAATGAAAAAAATGCGTAAATAATAGTAGTAAAATACTATTTTTACGTTATACCATTTCAAAAAGAAGTATATCACTAGACTAAACATTGATAAAAAAAATCTAAAAATAGCTGCACTGACAAATAAAAAAGAATTTGAATATTTTTTGGAAGTGGTGAATTTCTACTGGGGATATATACCAAAATATACGAACTTGACCAAACCGCTTGCAAATTTAAGAAAAGAGAATGCTGAATTTATCTGGTCAAAGAAACGAAAACAATATTTGATAGATTAAAAGTAATTATTGCAGAAAAACCTGTAGTGAATATTTTTGATCCGTAAAAGAATATTACATTAATCACAGATGCAAATGAGCATTCAATATCTGGAATATCTGGACATCTGATAATGTATTTATCAAGAAGACTAACGAACACTGAATTTAATTAAACAAATATTGAGAAAAGGGCATTGGCCATCGTGTGTACAACCACTAGAGCCCGACAATTTTTAATTGGAAAAAATTTCTTTTGAGAAATTACCATTAACCATTAGGGTTTATATTCAATCTAAGAAAAGAGTCACCCAAAGTCACAACATCGAGAAAACTAAGATGGGCAATAATATTAATGGCATTTGACTTTGATTTAGAATATATCAAAGGAAATTTAATTCTACACGTAGATGCAATATCAAGATTGTGATTTTACAAGGAGTCAAATGATAAAACAGAAGAATTTGAAGATACATTTTACATTGGTTAGAGACTGATGTTTTGTCTGCGGAAATGAGACATGATTCAGTAGTAAGCAGAATAATATCGAGAATAAGAAAAAACGTTTGAGGAAATTGTTCCAGAGCAGAAAGACCCTACAAAGAAATGACACACGTTAAAGATAGAATAGAGAGTGATTTGCAATGGGAATCTTATAATTCCACCAGAAACACAAAGAAAGTTGGTGATCAAAATTGTACATGATGATATACACTGTGGAGTAGCGACCTCACAAAAACGGATAAACTTAGAATCATGGTGGTCGGGATATTTACGAGATGTCGAAGAATATATAAAAAAGATGCAAAAAAATGTAAAGAATTAAGAAATTCTACATATACTACATTCATGGCCCAGAGAAGTGCAGGCATGGAAACGTGTGGATCATGCTTGCATTACTAGAGTTGGACTCTTATTAATACAAGTAGACTCTTTTTCAGACTGGTCTGAAGTAATCAGTGTGCCAGAAAAGAAAAGTTCTACGATATAAAGGATTCTAAGGGTCATATTTTTCAGAAACGGCATACCAATAGGCCTGATATCCGACAATACACCATAATTTTGTGATGAAGTTAGAAAAATAGGGTGTAAACCGTACAAGACACCGTCATATCACCCTAATCGAATAGGTTGGAGGAAAGAATAGCGCAGGCCGTAAAAATGGGACTGAAAGCATGTTCTCAGCAAAATGAAAAAAATAGAAGTTTTCCTACCAAGGCTTCTTTTAAGCTATTGCACAATATGACACGTTGGAAGACTAGAAAGACAATCAGCTTTAATGAGGAAGAAATCTCTACGATTTCTTCTGTTAATGATTTATTGGATCAACTTTTAGAGAATGAAACGTCAGAAGACAAAATAATGCATGATCAGGTGGGCCAGAATGAGTTTGAAAACTCAGATGAAGATCAAGAAATGCAAGAAGACGACATTGATTATAGCTCAGTGCGAGACAGATCTAGATCTCCCACAGGAAGAAACACGGGAGAAAGACAAAGAGAGCAAAATAATCTCGAAAATCAAACAATCACTAGAAGAAGTACAAGACCTACAAGGGGCATAAAACCCATACATTTCAGGGAGATGTAGTAATACTAGCAAATTAATTTTCCTTATTTGCATGAGTGTAAGATAGAGCCAAGATAAATCTCACGCTGAGAATAACGGGGAAGCTGGATTAGCGACTGACTAGTACTAACCTTGCACATCACAACAGTTTGTACTTTTAATGTTTGGTCGATTGTTGTTGGTAAGGCAATTCCTGTTTATAATAATGTGCTAAAGAGAGACTTATCTATCAATATTAGTTTTATAATTGAAAACAAATTGTTCACTTCGGTGTATTGGCAATAAAATTCGAGCAAACATTACAACTCAAAAATAATTCTGGAATACCTAAAAGAAATAAGCTGAAGAATTTAAATCAACTTTTTTTCTAGGCAGTTTTCTGATTCCATTTTAGTACTATCATATTTTTCTACAGGCTCAATTTTATTATCAATATATTGTTCATCGATAAATATATATATTGAAGATTAAACATCTAATTTCACCGAAAAGAACCTTAAGGAATATTTTATCAAAATGTTATAAGGACAAATTAATCTTAGCAGAGTTCCCCTGATGATCTTTTTTGATGAAACCCAGGTTGTAAACTTGTTATTAATCGGTTTTCAAAAGGTCTCTGCGTACCTATTGAGCACTTTTCCTTATTGATTGTATGGCGACTGACTCAGTTTTATTTTTTCCGAAGAAGTCACTATGTTCCGACAAATTCAGACACCACAATGAAGGAAAGAAAATAATTCTTGTATTACTAAGAATAAAAATGAAAAAAAATAAATGGAAAAATATCAATTACATAACAATCAAATTCAAATGAGTTAATCATGGATTATGCATCAAAAATTAAAATCTAAATAACACAATTTGTAGGTAGCAGTACAACAATTACGGCATTATGATATCAATGATGGCACTTCGATGAAGAATCTTAATTCTTGTTTTGCAATCTTTATGAGTTTGCAAATTCCAGAATTCACAGACTCTTTTTTTCTATGCACAATCAGTAGCCATCTTGACTACTCCGGCATGACGGCGCTGTATTTTTTTTTTGTTTTTGTTTTTTTGTTTGTTTATTTTGGGAGCTTTTTTTTTTTCACTATTTGCTATTTTACATCCGGCCTCTGATAATATGATTTTATCTTCTAAACAAAACGAGAAAAATATTTTCTATTTTCATAGATATTTTTTCACAAGTTCAGCTTGTGGTTATACCAGCAACATTTCCACTTTTTGTGCCAATGTAATTTGCTATTTTTATCATCCTGGTCTTTCGCTTTATCTATGCCTTAATGTAATGTCGACAAACAGTTGCCATCAAAAAGAAATTCTGCCCTTTTCCTACTGTTATTTCTCGGTAATACTAAAATTCCTTCTTGATTCTTACATATTATTACATCAGTAAATTAATTTAAGTTTATTTTGTGTTGAATATCTTGCTTAAACAGAATAACTTTTTTTAAATACCTATAAACGAGATCGAAGATCAATTTCCCCATATTCGTCGTAACGTTTCTGTTAAAGTTGGAAAATATCATAGGATATTTCTGCTATGAACGTACGTCTTTTTCTTCTTCTTTTTCCTCTACTTCATCTTCTTCTTTTTCTTGTTATTATTATTATTATTATTATTGCCAAGAACGAATTGAAAATTGTCAGAGAATTCACTGTTCTTCAATGCAAATGTTGAAATCGGATGCAAGAGAACACGTCATCTGTCGAACATCCTAAAAATTTCTTTGATGTTCGCTGCTTTCAGGTTTATTTGTTTGTTTAAATGTGCGTATGTGTGCATTTTTGTGAATGCGTATTTGTACGGTTGTGGGTAGAAGTGAGTACGTTTACCTATGAGTGTATAGGAGTAAATACTTAAGTATGTGTGTAAATGCGTGTATTTTTGCGTCTCTCTTTGCGTCCATTCCTGAGTACGTTTTTGTAACCATGTGAGCGTATATGTATACATATCTCGTGAACGGGTGTACGTACGTGAGTATGTGTATCGATGTATGTAAGTGTATCTACTCAAGTGTATGCCACTGTACACCTTTTTTATGAGTATGGATGCTGATTCATCTATATATGTTCGTATGTATGTATGCATACGATGCGCGTGTATATATGTAAACGTAAGTGCTTGTGCTTACCCTTATTCCTATCTAAATTAATTCCTAAACACCAAACAAAATATTCTCGAGAGGGGACAAATACTTTGAATATATCTATAATTTCTTTTTTCTTTTCAGAATTTCCGCCTGCAGGAAAGATCTCTTTGCTGGCTTAAATTCCTTTCAGTTCTTTCCTCTTAAAAGTCGATTCTGATTGCAATTCTGATTTTTTTTTTCTTTTTTAAAAATACACAGTAAAAGAAATGAAAGTAAAAGAAAAGAATCAAAATGATCGTTTTAGATTATCATCATTACACACTTGAGATTTAAAAATATTCTTCCATCTCAATAACGCTTTCCGTAGCGCAGAGGTTTGCATGATCATGGGTAATAACAATTTCCTTGTGAAGAGACTTCGATCTTCTCTCTGATCCTTTTGAACCTTTGGCAAACTAAGTTTAGTAAATAAAACAATGTAATGGTTAACTAGCTCATAACATAGATAACTAGACTTGTGATTAATTTGGTTTGGTTTTATGGTATATCAAATATTGTGGGTTATTTAATGCCAAATCCTGTTTATATACATATATGTTTTGTAAACACATTTTGTTGATAACGTTTATAAACTAGCCTAGGCTCATTCTTTTGAACACAGTTAAATAGTTACAAGTATTGCTACGTACAAGTAACAATTCAATTAAACCTCAGTCATTTGTTTACTCACAGTTAAATTCTCAAACAGTTCTATTTCAAACAAATCAGTTTAGCGTTAGTCATTGTTTTTCACTAGATTTAAATGTCAAACAGTTCTATTTAACTCATAAATAGCAACTTATCATTTGCTACCACGCCGACCAGAGTGGACTTGGGAGTGATAGCAATGAAGTGGTACTCCGCATTCCTCTAAGTTTTAACATTACTGGAGCCTCACCATCGGATGCAATTAGTGTATTCTGCAGCCCCAGCCAACAGGGCTGTAGTTTTGTGTGTTCGACCCTCGATAGTTTTTTTCCCCCACAACAATGATCTCGTGTACCCGATGAGGCAAGCTTAGCAAAATATTAGACTTCTTGCTACACCATCACCATCACACAACTCTCATTTTTCGCCAGTCTTTCCAAAATGTTTAGTAAGTTTATAGCTTATCAGAGATATTTTGGGTTGAAGTTTCTATTTACTATTTACTTTCCATTAACGAAATAAATAAAATGAAAAGGCGACTTTTTTATAGTTATTATCGTCATAGTTTTGTCACGTAAGACACTTTGACTTTGAATTTCACATTTCTCTTTTTGTTCGGATTTTTCTACTGAACATTTCGTAAATCCACATTGCTTAACACAAGGATTTAACCCCTAATGAATCAAGCATGTATATTTATGCCGTAGTCTTGCCACTACTACTGTATGGTTGCATCATTTGTACTTTAATAAAATACCTGGAGAAAAAGCCAGATGAGAACTACCGTTTTGAAAAAAAACCTGGAAGCACCACCCCAACAGAACGGCAACTAAACGGCCACTTACCTCCTGTCTCACAAACCATCCAATTAAGATGAGCAAGACATACTGAGTATTGTTGAAGAGGTAAGGACGAACTCATAGCACCCCAACAGAACGTCAACTGAACGGCCACTTACCTCCCGTCTCACAAACCATCCAGTTAAGATGAGCAAGACATACTGAGTATTGTTGAAAAGGTAAGGACGAAGTCAAAGGAGTTTAGAGAACATCGCTTAGCGATTTTTTTTTTCCATGGACATCTACACGTGGATACATCAGCGTTGACCAACCAACAAAAACTGACATTCATTAGTTTTGTGCGGACACTAGGAGCCGTTTAGAGTACATATGAAGAGCAATGGCCAATAGGGACGGACGGTGAGCGAAAGTAAAGGAAATACTTGTTGTCGGCACATCTTGATAATTAAAACTTTTATTCATGAGATTATTTGACATAATAGCAACTTTACATTAATAAAGAAGAAATACATGAGAAAATAAAATCTTCTACCGACACGTTGGGATCAAAACAACATTGATAAGGATCCTATCGGAATAATTCGGGAAACCAGAAATAAAAAGGCCGTACAATGCATTTGCTGTTATTATGGAATAAAAATACAGTTTGGGATAAATTGTTTTAAACAAGAATTCATGTAGACGTTGATCTTTATCTTAGTTATGTTGATCATTTCATTCTCTGTAACCTCATTACTTTTCTTTAAAGGAGTTTGAGCCTCTCTCCTTATTTTAGCCAGTCGGATATATTTTCTCCACTCGTGTCATTTTCATCAGATCTCCGTCTAATCTAGGGATTTCTGGTTTCGTTGACTACTTTCAGTGTTTCATTGCGTTTCTTTCTCCGTTGAATCGATTTATACTACTGTATCGTTTGAGTCCGAAAGTGAAATCACTCCTTACTTCTCGTCAGTAAGTAAGAAGAATAGCACTCAGTGAGGATTGAGCTCATTAACAATGATTTCCTAGGTTGCTAACCATCATACTACATAAGGTAGGAAAATCAGAGACTATATTAATTGAAATATTGTGATAAAAAGTTGAAGATTTGTCTGAAAGAATTATATAAATGTTCATTGTACGGAGAAAAACTCATGAATTATGGTCAACTTTCACTTAAAGCGCTGACTCCAAAAGTTCAACAGCAATGATCGAATTCAGTTCAAAATGGGTGACCACTAATGAATAGCTGGTTTTCTACGCAAATAGAAAAACCGGTGAGCTAAGGTTAAGGCATAATGGACACTGATTGCATTATTTTTTAACAGAGAGATTGAAATCGTGTTTTAGTTAATGAATATCAAACAAAAACGAAAGATGAAGTAATAAAAAATAAAATCAGTAAATACAAAAATTAAAGTGAAAAAGAAAATTTGTAAAATATTCGTTGATAATAAGTAATAGGTCTCAATAGTCACGCTTTAAGAAAAAATGTAAATCTTATAGTTATTTTGTTTAAACACGAAAACGTTATTTTTATTAGTTTTCTTTATTATTAACTATTTTATATCCTATGCTATATTCATCATCATGTGATGTTTTCAGCAGAAAAGCTTTCTCACACACAAGTACATGCGTACACACACACACACACACACACACACATATATATATAGTCTCAAATATTTTACCTTATTGGTTTTAACTTATCAGTTTCCACATTCCAAGTTTATTCACCTTTTTGTGGTTAACACTTTCAGTTTCATATTGAATATACATATATCAAAGTTTACTTGGTCGCCTGCGATAGTGTATTTGTCAACATTATAATATCAATAGACTGTTCATATACCATCCAGAGCCTATTCTTGAAGCCTTATGCCACACTAAGCTATTCTCAGTTAATATCAAGGGGACTTGTACCAGAGATGTTTAGTGAACTATTCTTGGTACATCATTACCCGTGGGTACAGTTCTGTTGTGGCCATGATTTAGATTAGATCAATCTTTAGATGTATTTAAAATGTCTGCTGTAAATCTGTATGAAAAATCTATTCTGATTAGATCTTTCGTGAGTTCATTTTCAATTGTGGCTTCTTGCCACACTTGATTATATTTATGCTCATCAATTTAGTATCGCT
Source organism: Sepioteuthis lessoniana (assembly GCA_963585895.1). Lineage (NCBI taxonomy): Eukaryota > Metazoa > Mollusca > Cephalopoda > Myopsida > Loliginidae > Sepioteuthis > Sepioteuthis lessoniana. Next base: position 111,951,616 of record OY757918.1, read on the forward strand.
ACCTGATGGTAACTTAATAAAATTCTTATTGAACGACATAAATGCCGCCTTATGTTAAACTATAACAAGTTTAGCAAACCTCAATATGTATAGAAAATATACCATGCTATTTAACTACTAATATATCATGTCTAACGATGACCACTTATGGAGGTATGAATAAGGTAACTATCTAATTTATTGATTTTAACATCTCAACACGTCTAGATTTATTTTGTGAAAATGCCTGGGAATTGGGTTCATAAATCTTTTGTGTATCTATTTATTAAAAGTTGTTTATTAGGGAAATGTTCCAATCGAATACGAATAATTTTGATGCAGAACTATTGGACCTGTAGATAGGACCCAAACAAGTATACAACTGAGTGGGCCTAGGAGTAATGACAATGAACGTGTACTTCATGCTCCTCTGAAGTCCAGCGATGGAGCCTCATCATTAAATTCAGTTTAGTTCCATACCCAATACACCCCTTTTGAGAGATTAGCCTTACACCTCCGCAGGACTTACGGTTATCGTAATCTTAGTCCCAACGACAAAGGGAGCAACTTAATAAAAAGTTTTCTTTAGACACAGAAATATTTTTAGCCTCCAGAGTCCAAAGTTAATTTTCTAAGTCATTTTTTGTCAGTTTATATAATTTCCTTTTTATGATTTAAATTCCGATTCCTTCCTAAATTTCATTTTTGATTTTCACAAGTGCCGAAGCGAAGATAATGGGATTAAAAGATTTTTAATGATATTTAATAAGGTAACGGTTTTCATCGAAGTAAATGGAATTGGCGAACTGAGTTCAATTCCAGCACAAAGCCGTTTCCGTTCCTTTTTGTGTTTATTCTCTTGAGAAAGGCATGGATCAACTTGTTATTTCCCCAGCTATGGAAAAATAGTATGTCCGACTTTGTTCTTGTGTCTTAGTAAGGTAACCCGTTCAGAAAAATTAAAACTGTAAATTAAAGCCATCATTACTGCGTTTAAAATTGATCGTGTGTCACATCCGTGGCGGAGGGGTGTGTTAAATACCATAATGTGATTATTGTATTTTTTTATGTCAAATTAACTCTTTTTCTTTCATTTCTGACTCGATCTTACTACAAGGAACTTGCTGCACGATTCTGGCTTGGCTTTTGTCCTCAAAAATATAATCATTCTTTATTTCTTTTCTTATGTCATTGGGAATGTCAAAATGTTACGTAAAAATAGACAGCTGACTTTAAGCTTCTATCAGTTAAAAAGAACTATATAATTTATTATTTTTAAAAATTCGTAATCTTTATCACATGAGATAAGGATACTTTTAAATTTAACATCCTTTATCAGTCTGTTTTGGTTGGGTTTAGGAAGAAAATGAGGAATATGATATGCAGAGATGTCGTCAATAATAAAACGACATTTAATGATATCCAATAAAATGAATAAATTGATTGATTGATTGATTGATTTTAACATTTCAACCCGTTTAGGGTTATTCTAAGCCCAGAAGTTCAGAGATTGTGTTCCTTATACTTTAATACATTTATGTAGTTGCTTTCTTGGGGTCTTGTATACACACGTATATGGTAACAATTATTCATATCAATTACAAACAATTTGCACACCGTCGTGAATTTTCAAGTATTCTTATCTAATGTAAATAAGGATTTCGACTATTTCTTATTTAAAAACACTCATTAATTACACACGGTAATATGGTTTCAAAAACTAATAATCCTTTGTAAACAATTATGATATCAAGTAACTATATTTAATACAAATAATCTTCAGTTGTATAACATTAATCATTACCATCGAATATGAATAATCTTTAAACCGATTTATTTGATCTATATATGGTACCTTAAAAGATGTTATCTGTCGGAATCAGAGTGGACATCGAAGTAATAGCAATGAAGCGGTATTTCACACTCTCCAGATCTCCAGAATTATAGGCTCACTTTCACATCCAATTAAGTCATCATAGGACACTCCTTTTTTGTACTGGTAGCCCTCTGCAGAGGATACACAGTCAATGTAATCGATGCCCCGCGAACAGCGTGTAATAAACTGAGTAGATTTTATCGACAATCTTGTAATTTACTATTTTGTCCCAATCGTTTATTTCATGTAATGCAATTTGTACCGTATGCTAATAGTAAGATTTGAAATTTAAATGTTAACTTGACACGTGGTGTTTAGTTTGCTTATTATTGATACGAATTTTGCAACTAAATTTCCTATTGTCCTAAGCGGCGAATTCAAATCATTAAGTAAACATTACTCTGTTGAAAATTAAATTTCACATCAAGACAATTATCTCGATTCTCATTTTAAATCGATAGAATATTCTAAAATCCCATGCAATTTTTCTCTCACCTTCCTTAGTGATCCGATATGAAAGATTTTCAGGAATTGTTTATTATATCATCCAATCCGTCTTACGTGGTCATTTTACTTCAACTGGTAAAATTTCCAACGTTCAGGTTATCTTCAATTTTTCAGTAACTTCTCCAAGACACAAAATCATATGAAACTGAAATTAACTTCAGAACTGTATCATTAGTTACACAGGGATATCATTTAGTTGAAGAATTACTTGAAGAATATCGCACAGAAAGAAAAAAAAACAAGAAATTTCCTTAGATGCATAATCAATATTATAGCATTTAGTCATCAAACATTGTGTACATATTTATTTTAGGATTTATTTCAAGATTTTTATAGATAAAAAAGAAAGAAAAATGTCATCTTTATTAGAAAGACAAGGGCTAAATCTTTAACAAGTTTGGGAAAACACAACAATTTTATTCTATGCCTAAAATTCCGACTATCATTTGCACCATCCATATGAACGTCAATTGTCAAGTGGCCAAAAGTGAACCCCTATTTCTAAACAAATTTGGGGAACGATAATCATATTCCATGTATACAATCATGACTATTGCAAATGGTATACACATGATAGTCGGATTTTTGGTAAACGAATATAAACACAATTCTTCACTTCATTTCGGAAACGATTATGGTATTCAAGGCCTAAAATTTCGACTCTCATTTGCAAAATTTACATGATCGTTAATTTTCGAGTAGCCAAATCTAAAACCTATTTTTCAACAAATTTGATTATATTCCATGCTAAAATTCCGACTCTCAATCGCTGCATGTATATAATATCCGATTCTCAAGTGGCGGAATGGGACCATCGATTTTTTGGCTAATTTGGCACCTTGATAATTTGATCACAGGATCAATTTCATCTTCACATATATGGTAGCTTTGTAGTCGTTGACCGACATCATCAACTTGGATTAATATTTTCTTCGATGTTAGCTTCAATTTGTTTAATTTTAAGTTACACAATAATTTTCCAAAATTAGTTTTCATTGTAATCGTCAACTTGTAAAATCCTGCAAGTCAATTACTAAAACTGAATTACTCAGATCTATTAGAATGATATCAAGTCATTTTGAATATCTCGAGAATTATTTGCGTGAAGTGGATATTACTTGAGAACCAATCACAAGAGACCTTACTTTGCATTCTCCTGTAGGGTTATTTAGTCAGTAATGAGGTGCTACTGAAAGATCTTGTAAACTTGGAGATATTCACAATGGCCAAACGAGTTATTTCTTCACATCTCATGCGGCTATTTTTTAGTTAAAAAGGATTTCATCAATCAATTCTGTTCCCTAAGTTCTAGCCTAGAGTTGTGTTTCTTACAACTTCTGATTATTGGTGCTGGGAAGGAGGAGATTACAAAACAGTATAGGATATTAAGGAAAAAGCGAAAAAGCAGCTACTGCTGAACCCAAAACACGACTTTTATGACTGTTTTAAAAAGTTAAAGAGACTGTGAAATAAATGCGTGATTTCACAAGAAAAGTATTCTGAAAGGGACAAAGAAGCTATAGCTGTAGGCTGTCTGTTATTTTGTTAATATCAAATGGTTGCATCATTTCAACATATCTCATAGTTAAATGATAATCACCCAAAAAAAGTTCACTGAAAACCAATAAGTATTTTTTTCATAAATAATCACTGGTGAATAAATTGATTTGAAAAATGAATGATGGTCTTATTAAGGAATGTGGTTATCTTTATAAAAATAAACCATCATGGTTATTTAATCTGATAATTTTTAAAAAATTCCAACAACACTTAAGAAGATGAAAATAGAACATATTTACTGAAATCAAACAAAAAGGTTCGATTGAAAAGATTCTCAAAACTTTTATTAAATCACTCAAATTATTTCATCCCTGCTGTGAGAATTTATTTATTTGAAATTGAAAAATAAAACGTCAATTCCTTCGCAAGGGATGTGGTTCCATTCAGAGAATTGATAATTGTATTGAAACTCTCTTTTGTTTGGACCTCATTAGAGATTCGGTTTGTAAAAAATAGTGCGGATGCTTGAAGAAAATAGTTCCCCAGGAGAGAAAATAAGCAAAGAGGCATGATCCCCAAAAGTCTCCATCTTCAAATGATTCGCTTTTGATTATCTAATCAATTTAACTCCATGATTAAAAATGACCCATTTTTTCTTCAGCAAACCCTGAAATTCCATAAAGTTGTAAGTGTCCTTTTATAAACTGCTTAAAGATTTGGCTACGTACTTATCTGATTATGCTATGCAGTCTCTAAACAAAATATAAAAGAAAAATGTAAGAAAGTTTTCATCATCCCCTTCGTCAAGAAACGCGACCAGTTAATCACTAAAACCCACAGAGGCGAACCTCTTACTGCTAAGGATTATTATGCTCGCTTCTCAATTGTATCTGACCTGAAATCGAGAAAATACTGAGAAAAAATCAAAACGGCTTTCGAAGAAATCGCTCCACAAACTGACGGATTCTAATATCATTGGAGTACGAGCAAAAAAATTTCTTGGCAACACAACTGTTTGTAGATTTCTCCAAGACATTTGATTTCTTACACATTGGACACATGGAGCCAATAATAATTGCATATGGTCTTCTCAAAGAAACTGCTTTCGCTATACTGATGCTTTAAAAAACAAAAAAGCTATTTTTCACTCACCTGATAGAGGCACCAACTTTTTGGACATTGTTGCAGGAGTTTTTCCCTGAGATACATTTGCGCCATACTTGTTTATACTCAGCCTAGACTACATACTTCTAACATCCAGAGATCTCATGAAAGAAAACGATTTCATATTGAAAAAGGCAAGAAGCAGACGATATCCAACAGAAACTATGAAAGACGCAGAATACACATATAATCAAGCACTCCTCGCAAATACACCATCTAAACAGATTCCTGCTGCATATCTGAAAGCAAGCAGAGCGAAACATTGGCTTCAACGTGAATGTAATTAAAACAGAGTAGATGCATTTTAAACAAAAAGAAGTCATCTCCACTCAAAGCCATTAAATTTAGTTGACAAGTTCACATACGCCATAGCAATATCTCATCTACTGAAAGTGATGTCAATATACGATTAGAGAAAGCACGGAATGCTATTAACAGATTAAAGATTATACAGAAATCTTATCTATCCGACAAGATAAAATGAGATTTCTTTCAAGCTGATGATGTGTCCATACTACTATATAAATGCACTACATGAGCACTAACCAAATACATAAAGAAAAAGCAAGATGGGAACTACAGAAGTATGCCGCATGCTGCCTTGAACAAATCCTGGAAACAACACCACACAAAATAACTGCTATACGGCCACTTGCCGCCAATCTCACAAACATTTCAAGCAAGACAAAAAGATATATGGAGTACTGCGGGAGAAGCAAGGACGAATTCATAATTCCCGTTTTCTTTCGAACTGCAGCACATGGAAAACCCAGAGTTAGACGACCAGTAAAGACTTACATTAGCTATGTATGGACACAGGATGCCGCCTGGAAAACCTAAAGGAGCGATGTATGATAGGTACAAAAGGCGAGAAAGATTCAGGGAACTTTACGTTGCCAGCTCGACTGAATAATGAATTGTTGGAATTGTTGAAGAAAGTAAATATGTATCAAAACTTCCTTGGAACATTTGGGTGACTAGATGTTTCCTATAACCATTCCACCTCCCAGATCTAACGTTAAATAATTTTCCTTTATGATATCTCTCAAGATCATCATCATCGTCATGGCGTGCAGCTAGCACGAATTTCCCAGACCTTCTCCCAGGACTCGTCCTTATCGTCTATCGCTCTCGGTAGGTCTTCCATGCTACATCCTGTATCAGTACAGAGCTAGTCGCCTTACCCTCGCTCGTCCGTGTGAGGGGGATCCTCAGGAGTAAATGGCTAATGAGTCCGTCCTTACTTCTTCACCTGTGGTTCTGCATATCTTACCCGTCTAATTTGGATGGTTTTCGAGATGGATGGTAGGTGTCTTTACAGCTGCTGCTTTGTGAGATGATGCCTCCAGGATTTATTCAAAACAGCTTGCAGCATTCTTGTGCGTCAAGCTTTCTCTCTATACGCTTTGTCAGCGTCCATATGGTGCATCCATACAGTAGTATTGACACGACTGCTGCTTGGAAAAAAATGTGCTTTGTTTTATCTGATCGGTCTGATTTCCATATGACTGATAGTCAATCGATAGCTATCTAAGCCTTCGCTAGTCGCGTGTTGATATTCATTTCGGTAGATGAGAACCTGCTTCTGTCAGGATATTTGCAGTTAATTTTTGATAACCATCTCTTTTCCAACTAACGTGTTTTACTTAGTCACATATTATCAGCAGCTTAGAAACTTTATTAAATTGACTTGATAATCCAAAACCTAAGATTAATTTCTTTTTTACGAAGGTAAAGGGTTACTTCTGCCCAGTCAACTACCTCAAGTCGCTGAGAGAGAAAAGTGGGTTCATATTTTTCCCACGAATGTTAGCACAAAGTCAACACAAATTGTCCATATCAAATTGCAATCTCCGTCTGTCAATTCCATTCTTCGTACCAGTAACCGTTTGTCTCCATCTTCCGTTTCCTGTTCTCTCATTCTTCTTCAGAAATTTTGGTTTGTGAGAGATGTAGAACTCAAGTTGCGAATGAAATTTCTTCTCTCATCCAATAATTTTGCTAACAAAATCAGATCGTACATGTGGCCGATGATGTTTTAATTCCACCTTTCTCTGGTTGTGGCACTCTCAATTATTTTATCTTATCCCTGTCAATTTTCATACGTTTTCACAGTTGAAGCTACATAATCCTAACACAGCCATATGAGAAGATTTCAGATTGGCTCTCATTCGACTACGTCTGAAAGAATGTAACTTTTTAATACATTTCCATGTTATCCAATGGTCAAGTAACTGAGCTGAATAAATAAAATCCTATTTCAACAATACGTCTTAAAAAGTCCTTAGCCGAGATGAAGTGTCTATGATGAATTTTTATCCTTCTGCCTATATTTTTCCTTAGGTGTGCATGTTTTTCCAAGAAAATGTATCTATCAGTCACTTTATATGAACATTAATCTCGATTAAAGGCCACGTTATTATGACGTAAGCTGCAGCCACGTGATTAGCTACATGCACTCTTTCCATTCATTTAAATAACAGAATAAGAAGGGAAACGTATGTCATGATTATAGCACCATGACCCTTTTTTGGTCAAATCACGTTACTGAATCTATTCCACATGAATTAATAAAAGAGTTGACATTCAAAAAGTTAAACAAGCAAAACAAGTTCAATTTCAGGATGTAAAATTGTTGTATTTTATTTTGTTTTCTTTTTCAACAATATTTTATGAAAAGGGAAAAGAAATAAACAAAAATAAAATAAAAAGACGACCAGCAGTGAAATGCAAATAATGAAAATAAAAATATAGAAAAAAGGGCAAATATTTAATTGGATTGGTTTTTTCTCCTGATTGGAAGATTAATCAAGCGAAAACATTTTAATTAAATTGAGAACAACTCCGACTAGTTCCCATCTCATTCGACTTTAATCCTTATCGATTCATTGGCTGGATTGTATTCCACAACCGATTTTGATAGGATTCGATTTTGTAATTGCTTTTCTATTTCACGTTGATCGAATTGTTTTGAACACATCATACCTTAGAATTGTTTGAGAATTTTGTAATCACGTGTAAAAGTGAATTTGTTATGGGCGACACACCAGTGTTCTTCGAATTTGTGTTTTATATTATAGAGCATTTCCATTGTCTATGGATCCTATAACCCTTCGCTCGCATTACATATGTATATTACTGGCAAGTAATTGTCTGCCACTCCAACAAACCGAAATGAATGTTTCCAAACTTAAAATAAACTACAGAATTAAACGCATCGGGGAATTTTCTATTTTTAACAAGTAATTGGCTTTTGTTGAACGATTTTAGTTTCCATGTCTTTTTTGAATAGTCACTGGAGTAACTTTGTGCCAGACTAAGTGGTATAAATTCTTTCTTACACTTCAAACAAGATATCTTTGTAATTTGTTCCTCGGTGGATACCAAATACCCCAAAAAGGAAACATTTCCAGAAAAATGTATGTTTAAACGTATGTGTCAACTTATTGACTATTGCACTGTTAGCAGGGACTGTAGAATAGACCGACTGCTTCTCTGCGGAGGGGTAATAACACCCCTCCAACGAGTGTCCTAGATATGACACCAAGTAATCCGATGGTGAGGTTCCAGTAATGCTGGAGCTTAGGGGAATGCGGAGTACCCCTTCATTGACATCGCTCTCAGATTCCCTATGTCCCGAAGTGGTAGCACTTGAAAGGGCCCTATGTATGGGTTAAATAGAACTAAACCGTGTACTTCTGCTAAAGTGAATTGTTTGAAATAGAAATGTGTTTGACATTAAAACTGCGTACTTATGCTAAACTGCATTGTTTAAAATAGAACTGTTTTGACATTTCACTGAACAGTTTTGACATTTAACTGTTGTAAAGAAAAGCTATGCTTATACTAAACTGAACTTTTTGAAATTTAATTTGGAATTAAATGACCCGAAAAGGGATGATACGCCGTAAAAAAAAAAAAAACGAACCAACCAAGCGTTTAATTAATTTTTACAGTATGTGAACCCATCTCAGATTATTCGATTCCTATAGGTTATGGGATCATGTACATTGTAGATTTATATTTAGAATTTAGTGTAGTTATATTTTGTTGTTTTATTTATCAAGTATTCTTATCTAATACAAATAATTTACTCACACTACTATGGCATCAAATCTCCAATTTAATACAAATAATTTGTACACAGTTGTATGGTTTACAGTATTACTTTTTGATAATTATATATCATACTCATTCAAATGGTTTTAATTATTATTTTTTATTTGATAATTATCATTTGTTTGCAAATGGTTCCATGTAACAAATAATATTTATAATAATCCTTACTATAAAATTATAACTTCCAGTAATTATTTTAATACAAACAATTTACACACAATTCTTTGTTATCAAGTATTAGTATGAAATATAAATCCTGAGACAAAAGTGTTGCAATATTTTGGTTATGTGGAGCACAGTTCGGTAGCTGTTGGTGCTTTTGCCTGGGTCGTGACAGGGACTGATCACACTGGACTGCCAGGTTCGCCTGATTCTTTTCGAGGGCTACCCGACGGATTTGCACCTATGACTTAGAATCCACATTAGACTTTAGGCCAACCTGAATTTGCCTGATTGCTGAGAGTCTTAAAACTCGAATGGAATTTCTTGAACTATCTGGTTACTGAAATACACTGAAATTGTTTTGGTAGCTTACTCGGCGTGATGGCTTAAGTCAAACTAGAAAATCATATACCGTTACTTACCAAATGAATGGTTGTAGCCACGTGGAGAACGAGTTTATGCGTATATCGCTACGTCTTAAGTGGAAGTCGGACTTTTTGTTAACATAAAACTGTCTTGGTTCACACACATAGAAGGTTATTCCCAACTACATTTTCTAAGGTAGTCGTCGAGGGGGAGAAACAGGGTATGAAAGTTGAGTCACCTGGACAAAAAGAAACATGTCACAATGGGAATGACACTGACCTTGAATTTTCTTTCTGATACTTGTTCGCTGGTTTTGTCTCCACAGCTGCGCGTCTGGTGTGACCCCTTTTCGGAGGTCACTCCAAAATAGGGCTCGTAATTTTCGTCTCTCTTAACATTTCTCTGGCTGGTGTTCAATTCTCGTCTTTACCTCGTCACGTCTCCTAGTCAACTACCTTTTGTCTCCTTACTTCCTCCTTGTTTTGATATATCAGTTTCCAGTGGTTCCGATGAAGATTTGAGACCTCCGGTTTTTTCAAGTTCTTTTTCATTACTGTAGTCATTCACGTGTGGATGGTTGACCTACGACGAGTGCTTTGGTCTATCTGTCTCTCTGTCTCTCCCCCCCTCTCTCAGAAATTAGCCTCCTGTTCTCTTAATAACTCGGACCAACCATATCACGATACAATCGTAAGTTCCCTAATTTGACTATCTTGTAGGCTAATCTGTTCGGCTTTCAAATCGCACAGAGACTGAAGCAATACACAACATGTCAGCACACCAACTATCACGATACCAAGAACCCCAGTATATACCCTTCAACTGCTTGAACTGGTGCAGTCAAGTGATGTAGCGGCCGCTCAACAGAACGTATGAAAATATTGTCAAACTATTAACTCATTCTCGTAATTTACGGACAGTTGTAATATTACAAATGCTCCTATCTAATACTAATATTTCATGCTCAATGACATGGTTACAAGTAAGTATTTCTAAATAATAATAATCATTTGTTTATACATAGTTATATGGTTTCAATAACTAATAATAATAATCCTAAGTAAATAATTATAGCTTCAAGTGAATATTTTTAATCAACTAATTTTCATACAGGTAAATGTCATCTGGTATTCCTATCTAATACAAATAAATTTCAGAGAGATCTGTTTAATTCAAAGTTATTACCCAAACGGGTTTAATCGATTCGGGACAGATTGAACTTGTGATCAATGACATTGAAAGCGAATTTTAAATTCTGTCGACAGGAATGAAGTTAACCATAGGAAGAATGAAAGTTAATATAAAAAGACAATGGGCGTCAGTTTGAATTCTTCAAAGAGAAATGGATTCAGATCAGACATACAGAATCAGTACAAAAGGAAATAGAGAGATTAGACCGTTGAAATTCATCAAACAAGAGCTTTGCCTACAAATGATAAAATAAACAATTACATCTTTCCCTTTGTTTATGAAATACTTTCTTTGTTTTAATTAGTTGTGAGAGAAAGGCAACCCACAACTTTTATTTGGTTTTGTTTCTTGTTTTTAAATCACCACTTAAATTTACAAGATTCTCTCCTTTTACTTAACATGTTTTTGGGGTTTTTTTCTTAATTGGTTCACTTATTGTCTATTCACCTGAAAAGATCAAAGAAAACAAGAAATAAACCTTTAATACCTGAAGCATTTTAAACCGACTGTCAATCAAGTTATATACTTTAATCCTGGATGAGTTCTGGCTTCACCATATTAACTAAAATTCAATAAATATCTATAAATCACAATAAAGAAAGAGATCACAACCATTTTGTTTCTCAAGAATGAATGGACGTTAAAAGTTTACACATATACTTGATCAACAGAACAATGAACAAATTTATTTCTGACAGAATTTCCTTTGAGCTAGAGGCTTAACCAATAAAGGCATATGTTAAGTTTGTGTACAGCTTTCTGATTATTGTGAATTCAATACTTCCTAACTTGAATTGAAGCTATTTACTAATCTTTGCTTGGTTTTGACGATGGTATGTTTCGCCAAAACTCTTTAGTAACGGTCTCCTAATCTACCTTGTTAACCATAATACCACGTGTATGACTGCGATGACTAATCATCGGTTAAGGTGGTAGAAATACAAACCTTTCGTTTGGACCTCAATTACCTTCTTTTCTCTGTTCAGTTTCTAAGGCCGTGGAAGCAAGTCAAAATGAATGAAAGACAACGCCGTACAAATTATGCGTCTTCATTGCAATTGGAGCCGTCTTTTCTCGTATTTTTTATTTGTTCCTAGTTTTTCGTTTACAGGAAAATTTATCGCCTTCTACTCCGGCCAACAAAAATGGGAGAGTTGAAAGATCCGTCGTTTACATCTTAATATAACTTGAAAAATACTCACCCGCTTCGGGTGGGTGACATCATGCGGCTATCCCCCTTTACCAATTTGATGTCCAATTGCTTGATACCCCAGCAAGACCCAGTCAGGGGTGTTAGATCAATCACACCTTGTTACATCTAGCCCACTGTAAGAGACGTTGAACTTTGTCAACTTGTCTTCCGCTAGCTTTTATGATAATCTATTTATTCGTGCATTGGCACGATTTGATTTCAATGTTACACACGCCACGTACCCTAACGTAAATAGTAGTTCAATTTATCGATGTAATGAGTTAGATTCCCCCAGTATACGTCTCCAATGTTGAGTAAAAGTCGTATATATTTGATTGTATCGAAGCTCAATTCGCTTATGTTGTCAGCTTGATAGCCATTTGATGCCTCACGACAGTTACTTCTTATGAGACAAAGCAAAACTTATTAAAACAACAATATTAAACGGAGACTATCTTGCAGTGGTTATCTCTCTTGACGCAGTGATCATTTCTCAATTTTACTGAATACAATCCTTAATATGTAGCTCAATAAGGTGGCATTATATCACATTATGGTCGTGGTCGTTGTCACGATCACCGATGGATGTATACTTTTTACAGTTATTTCTTATTTCTGTGGTGGTTGTCATGGGAACATGGTCAATACATGTGCTTACTTAATTACACTCCTCTACATAAATCATCGTGACATGACAGTATTGAACTAAATTGTTCATGACACTTGTTGCAAGGATAAAGCACAACGATAAGGATGCATGTCTTTCAAAATGGAATTAATCCTAATTAATCCAAAGCAGCCTTAGCTGCAGATCGAACCTGTTTGGTGATTCCATTTCTATGTCACCTGATGAGGAAAGGCATAATGAATAACAAACGATTGCCGAGTAGTTTCCTTTTTTCAATATAGGAAGCAAAGTAAAACTGATTTAGCTCGCTTTCGTATCTTCAAGCAAAATAAATTATGCATACGCATGGTATAAGTTTGAATTTTCTGATATGTATCTTCAGTAATTTGATAATGAAAAGAATATTTCAAAACTAAAAAGAAAAAAAAAATCTTTTAAGATTGGAACAAGAAAGAAAGAAAGAAAGAAAGAAAGAAAGAAAGAAAGAAAGAAAGAAAGAAAAATGGAGAGACCAATATAACCATTGTTAAGTCACAGCAGGCGTTTTAAAGGTGGAAACCTTTCTAAGTTACCATCGTGGCCTTGATGAGTACAAATACTTGTCAGAAATTAAAAATATCTTAAAGATACTGTTGTATCAAATTTTAAAACAAGTAAAAGACAAAAAGATATGTTTCGACGGATTATTGGAAAATATCAGGAATTTTTGAGTAGGCAAAAATAACTTCTAAGAGAAATTGGAAGATGCGAAATTTGATGAGATGTAAAGAAAAATAAAGATAATAGGAGAAAGAAAAACGAACAAAAGAAAAAGAAGGTTGAAAGAAATAGGGAAAATGAAAAGGTTGTAAAAATGAAAAAATGACTGGTGGAGTGTAAAAGAAGTCAAAAGAAAAAAGATATACAGTGAATTGATCAAGATATTTTTGTTTAAAAATGGCTTACATAAATCAAGGAACAGATAGACAGACAGACTGGGAATAGAGAAAATAGAAGCAGAAAATCTTTAAAATATTTTAGAGAAAGATAAAGAAAATATTTAAAAGAGAGAAAAGAAGCGTAAAGAATAGATATGAAAAGAAAATACAAGGAATCGAAAAAAAGAAAAAATACTTTAAAAAAAAGGCTCAATTTAACGAACGAGTAAAAAAATAAAATAAAAGGGTTTAAAATCAAGAAAGACGTGAAAAAAGAAAAACAGATAAAACAAACTTGAGAAATACAGAAAGAATGAATTAAAAAGAAAAAGAAAAACTGAAATAAAAAAGAGAAAAAAACGTCAGAAAGAACTTAGCAAAACAAGAAAGAAGAAATCGCAAAGAAAAAAAAACAGAAAGAAAGAACGTGCCAAATCAACAAAAAAGAAAGTACAAAAAGAAATAAAGAAGGAAAAAAGAAATAAAGAAGGGAAAAAGAAAAAAGAAATGAATTAACAGAAAAGATTGAATATGAAATAATAAAACAGAAATCACTTCGAACGAAATGAAATATATAGAACAGTTGATAAAAGGATTACAATAAGAATAATTTTATGAGAAAAGAAAACGCTGTCTTGCCCTCAAACAATTAGTCAATAAGTCAGTCACGCATAATATTAACCCTATAGTGAGTTTTTTTGCCGTCATGATCCACTCTTGTTACCTCATGCCAGACTCGGTAAATATGGCGTCTTGCCAAAAAGCATTACATAGCAAGTAATTACGAGTTAATTTTTACTGGATGCTACTGTCTTCAGTTTTTCTATACTTTTAACCCTATGCCAAACTGGACTTGGTACATTGCCTGTTTTGTTATAGGAGTTATTTTAGCAAACGTCTAGTAAACAATTGTTACAAACCTGATAGTTGTCAGCTTCAAGTCAGACACGACGATTAAAAAGATCATCTTACAGTTCAATTTATTCAAGTAATGAGTGCATTATTCAATGAGTGCCTTGTGCCAGATTTAACGAACTTTAGGGTATGAGGGTGAATCAATAAATCAGCAGTCTTACACATAGTTATTAACTTAATTTTGATTTGAGACTTTCATTTTATAATGTTTGTTCTGTATGATTACTATTCAGCACTGAATTAAGTGCATTGACAAGGAACGAGTTTATGAAAAATATATGTATGTGACGTATCTTTTTATTTTCATTATACTTATATTCATTTTAAATTTACCGACTTTTTATACCTGTGTATGACTAAGAAAAGAATAAAGACTTTTAATTAGAGATGTTTTTATTTGAAATTCAACAGTTTCTTTTAAACGATCCAATTCTTAATAAAGAACTTAGACAAGTAATAGCGAATAAGATTCCGGTGAGGATCAAACTCGATACACAATAGATAACCTTTTTTTTAGCAACAATTAACTAAATTTTTGATAGATTGCATCTAATTATTCAAACTCTGAATGTCTATCAAGTCACATTGGAGTCGCTATTTTCTTTTATATTTATTACAACTAATGCCTTTAATACTACTAGTAATATTAGTAGTAGTAGTGCTGATTTTAACATAACTACTACAATTAATACAAGTAAAAATAGCAATTTGGGGAGTCAGTATGTTTTCCTATGAATTTCTTATGATTTTGCTTACACTTTCTCAAACAGACCTTCTACGACCGTTAATAAACGACACCAATTTAAAATAGAGAGTGAGATCTCACGAAGACTCGAACCCGTATACGTTTCACTTCTCAATCTATTACTTCTAAGGTGCATGAATGTCAAACTACTACCCCACTACAAGTAAGAGAACAGACTGAAAATCTATACCCTGCATACTTCGTAAGCAAGGACTTTACAAGCAACATGATTCTTGAAAAAATGAATAATTCAATGTTACCTTCATTGAAGATGAGTACAGCTGACAATCTCTTAGATGCAGATTTGTTTTACCGAAGCGTTAAAGCAAGTAGACTCAGTATCTTTAGTAAAAGGGGTAATGTTTCATTCTGGTTCATTAAAAAAAAATAAGTAAGATGGAATGTTTCATAAAACAAAATGAATAAAGAGGAACATGAATTAAATAAAAGAAACGAGAAAAGAGAGAGAGACAGAGAGAGAAACAGAGAGGGAGTGAGAGAGAGAGAGACAGAGAGAGAAACAGAGAGGGAGTGAGAGAGAGAGAGAAGAAATGGATGAAAAAACAAAAGTAGAATGGATAGTTATAGATAAAAAGAATAAATCTGTCAAAATGAACAAGAAAAATCGAATAAAAGCAGGCCACAAAAGAAAGAATATTTTAATTAAACGGAAATAATTCGAAAGAATGACACAAAAGAATGATAGGAAAACTTTAAAAGAAACCAAATATCCAAATCGCAAATAAAGGTGACAATGGACAAGTTCTGTAATAGAAAATTTTCCACGCATTTCAAACAATTTTTGCAAATTCAACGAAAAGAAAAATAATGAGAAGAAATGTGTCTCACTTGCTAAATTTATTTCGCTGTTATCTAATCAGTTGTCTCCTCTCTCTTTTCGTTTCGTTTCGTTTCTCTCCTACTTTTCCCCTTTGGCTCCCTTTTTCTACATTTTCACTCTGACGTTTGATTCTTTCTCATTCTCTTCATACTACATCTGCTTTCGCCACCTCATAAACTTTCTAATCATTAAACCCACGTTTTTTTTGTTTTTTTTTTTCGTCGTCCTTCTACTCCGTTTCCTTCTTTTACCCTCCTCATATTTCCTTTACTTTCTTTTCCATTTCCACAATTTCCTTTCTTGTTCGTTCCCTTCTTTATTTACTTTTCCAAACTATTTTTGTTTTTTTTTAGCTGCTCTTAGCGTAATGGTTATTGACGTAGGAAATGGAATTAGCAACCCGAATTCAAACCCTGGATGAGACAGTTTGTGTTTTACTTCGCCCTAATACCACAAGGAAAGGCATGAAACCATTTGTCCTTCCCCTACCCCTATTTACGAAGAAATAAAAGCGTGTACTGAATTAAACAACCATCTTAGAAGTAAAACTCTGAATTTAAACCAGCTATGTACCGCTTAAAAATTGACCTTTTACTACATCTGGCTTTTTGTATTCCTTCATATTCATTTTCCTTTTTCCTCTTTCTTTCACTCATATTCCATATTCTTTAGTCTTTTTCTGCTTATTGTCATCATTCTGGGGGGGTTAGTTTTCGATTTCTTTTATTGAACACTCACTTTCTCACATTCCTCCTATTTCAAATTATTGTCCTGTTCTCTATCTTGATTTCCCTAATCTTCTCTCCTTTCTTCTACCAGTCCCCCTTATCGTCATTATTCGGTTTCTTTTTCAACTTCTTTTCTTCGTTCTTCTCTCAGTCTTTCACTCCATTTAAACTTCTTCTTAGCATTCCAATTCTTCTTCTACCAATATTCTAAGCTTTCTTCATATTTTTTCACCTTTTTACCTCCTCTTCTACACTTTCTTCATCCTCTTTTTTTCTTAATCCTCCGTTCTTCTTCTTCTTCTTCTTCTTCTTCTTCTTCTTCTTCTTCTTCTTCTTCTTCTTCTTCTTCTTCTTCTTCTATGTGTACTTTCTTTTTCCTTTCATCGCTTCCTTACTGAAACGCAATATGTTTAAAATGAAAATTGTTCAAATAACTCTATATCCTGGCTCAGTTCGTTTCTTTCATTTTTTTAGGGGGGGGTCTTTTTCTTCAGATTTATTTCCGTCTCTAATCCATTTGCAAGTTGACTGCATTTTCAATCAATATAAATCTTTTTTATTTTATTTAATTGTATCGAATATTTTGGGTTTTCCTGATCTTAGACATTATCCGTACGAAATGAATGTTCCTCACTCCAGCAAACACAGCAGTAGTTACTCTTCTGTGTTCTAATTAAAAAATGATTTTAAGTTGAAGCTGCACACGTATCTAAAACCACAGATTCTTTCTATGTTGTGTACCAAAGTCTGAAAATTTACTCTGAGAAATTGTTACGATAAGATTGGCTTTCGTCTTTCGCTCTGATTATATTCCGCAGTGTAACCGTAACATTCCAAATTACTTTTAAATCATCAAACAAAATATCAGCATTATTTGAAAAATTTTACGAGTCCTATTTTTGTTTTTCGCATATTAGTTTTACCCAGATATTTCTTCAGCCAAAATACAATAAGATATTCAAATAAACATAGAATGTTACTGTTTCACTATGTAACGTATATGATATGATAAACATCGATATTAATACACACAACAAATATATTTATTCATGCTGATGTGAAATGAACGTGCTCAAGGCCACCATACCCTCACACTATTGCAAAAGGAACAGGATATTATAAATAGATAAAAGCTTTGATCAAATGTTCTAATATTTTCATCTCTGAGCTACAGATGTTATTTTCTAGTCTGCACCATTCCATTGCACTGAGATAGAGTCCAGATCAACCCCTGTGGCCGAAGCTTCGAATAAAGTTATTGTCAAAATAATTCGGCAATTTTATTCTCGATTTCTCATCCAAATTAGTTGGACTACATCAGGGCACAAAAGTTATCTGTTATCGTCGAGGACAATGGAATTGGCGAGCCGAGTTCAAATCCTGATTGAGATTTTTGCATTTCATCTTACGCTAACGCCCTTAAGAAAGGAATGATTCCATCTCTTCTACCCAGGTATGGGTTAGTAATCGCTTTGATAAAGCAACCAGTCTAGGAGAAGAAAAATTCCAAATTCAAACCTGCTGTACATCACTTAAAAATTTACCTTGTGACACATTCTGTCCGTGGTAGAAAGATTAGATAAATAAATACTTCATTTGTTCGCTGTGGCCAGAAAATACCATCAGATTATCTGAAATTAGATTAGTGAAGAATAGTTTTATAGTTTTATCATACATCAGTTCTGGAGTATAGTTAATAAATGCTTACAGATTCCGCATCTCAAATAAATATTAACAATTATACTTATAGGCAAATTCCATTCTTCGACATCAGTTAAAAGAGAATCGTGTTGAAGATAAAATCTTCATAGTGGAAAACAATATGTGCGGGTCGAAGTTTAAAAAAACGAATTGATATAAAATAAACCTATGAACAAATGTGTCCTTATCTATTGTATTTTAATGGAAATTTAATCACTATCAGCAGATTATTAAGAATTTAAGATCGTGCTTTAAGCAAATAATAAAAGAATTTAGAAATGAAAATGAAATAGGTTAAAGTTTAGAAAACCCTATTCAATGGTTTCAGTGATCATTTATGTTAACAACTCATCATTTTCAGAAAACTTCTAAGTCTAAGTTAACAGTTGACAACAGATATTTTGAGGGTGGAATTTTCAGACAAAGAGAATTATGGGACAAAGTCTAGCGAGTTGGGGTAAATAAAAAATATAGTCTTCTATTTAAAAGTGTCTAGTTTTCATTGCTAAGATTAAATAAAAGTGCACACAAACTCAAAATGCGTGTATATATATATATATATATATATATATATATATATATATATATATATATATATATATATATATATGAAAAGCTATCCAAAATAAGTATCAAGAAATCCTACTACATCAGATTTAGTATTAAAAACTAAATGTAACCCTTTCTTTAGGATATTATCACAATTAATTATATATAAGTAAAATTAAGGCTTCCGTTCCATTTGAAATCTGCAGTCCCTATAATCTCTTTTTATCCTCCGGCTTGTTACTGGATAAAAAATCTCTGACGGAAGCTACACAAACGGATAGTAATGGAAAACATTGTAGATATGAAATAAGGCGAGTTAATCCAACTGTTGGTCAATGTCACACTTTATCAGATGCTGGTGTGAGGAACTTCTCAGGACAGCGTGCAAGTGGAACGTTATTGCTGAGATGTTGGTAAATAAACTATTCACGTGCTCCGCGTTCAGTAACGGGAGCAGGTTACATTTTGTGTGTGTGTGTGTGTGTGTGTGTGTGTGTGTGTGTGTGTGTGTGTGTGTGTGTGTGTGTGTGTGTGTGTGTGTGTGTGTAGCATAAATTTGGCAGAGAATCACTGAATTTCTATTTGACCTCTCAGTCAATCTTGGCAGCTTTCATGAAGTATGGAATTGAAAAGGTGGACTTTAACATTGAACAAAAATCTGTAACATCATCGAAACCAGTTGACATTATCGATCGAAATTTTGCCTCAGTTCAAAGACAGACAACAAATGTGTAAATATTTTTTCTCTCTAGCTTCAAACTTAAGTGAATTTTGTGACGGTTTCTAGCAGGAAATCTGATAAAAATATTGATACTCATGTTGATTTTTAGCTGCTTAAAAACAAAATCGGTTTTACTTAAAGATATATTTACATACAGGCTGGTTTTAAAATAATAGTGTAGTCAAAGATAAATTACAGCATAATGTTGCCTGCTGTCTTGCATACACATACACACTCATGTATACACACACACGCATGAACATATACACATACACAGGCACACGTATACAGACACATATAGGGAAAATGTCCAAAAAGTAAAATACTAACTCATTCAGCATATTTATGACTATACGAATGTTGTGCCTATATTTCCAAAGCTAACACGATACTATTTCACGCAATAACCATCAAAACTGATTCACTTGTCTTATCGATGTCTGAATGCATGTAAATACCTACCCTAAAGAAAATGGCGCCAAGTCAATTGTGCTTCTGTTGATTGCAATGCATCAGTCATCTTTTATCACTAACTTTCGAGCGTTGACAAAATTTACTGTTATGATATTGGACATCATCACCCCCACTGAATTTGCGTTGTCCTTGTGCTCGTTCACTCCGTATCTTTTAGTTGCAACTGACTTCATTCTTATCAATTGGCATTAATAGATGTGATAAAGAAAGAAATTTAGAAAACAATGATAACATACTATGAAAATTATGAATCAATGAATAATGTAAGTTGAAGAGATTTCTTCAGAGAAGAATATTTCCAAAAGAAATATAAATGAAAAAAAATTAAAATGAAAAAATATCATGTAAAAATGAAAGCAAAGGAAAGAAACGTAGAAAAATGAGATGAAAGAAGAAAATAAATTTATAAAAGGTAGGAAAAAAAGAAAGAATGATTTATTAAATTAAGAAGAACGAAAAAAGGAAATGAAATGAAAGAAAAAATTTTGGGACAGAAAGATTCAACTGAAAGAAAAGAGTTTTATAAAAAAAAAAAAAAGAAAAAGAAAAAATATTCAGTTGAAAGAGAAAAGAATAAATAAGTGATTTTTTAACGTGAGAAAGAAAAGTAAAATAAAATCAATGAAAGAATTCAGCAATTGAAGAAAAAGAAGAGAAAATATTTTGAAAGAAAGAAAGTGAGGAAGGAATTGCAAGAAAGAAAGAAAGAAAGAAAGAAGACTCAATGTAGGAAGAAGTGAATATCATAAAAACTAAGAGATTGACATCTCACTATTTGGCATCAATTAGATTAATTTAATATTGCATTAAATTCTCTTCTCACTTGTAAGAGAGTAAAGATGGCCTTGTGTCAGACGAAACTGAATCTGATGATCTCTTAAGTGTATAGGTTGCAGAGATAGGATTGTAGAAAATTGAAGTCTTGTGCTGCGGTTAAATATATTTAGCAAATACCAGCAGAAGTTTTCATACTTTTCGAATAGATAGATAGATAGATAGATAGATAGATATGTATATTTATACATATTAAGCACTAGGTCTAATGATCGAATAGTCGAGAAAATGACTGTCATCCAACCCCAGCTATCTCTTAACTTATATCTTTCTCTCCTTCTTCCCCTCCTGTCTCTCTCTCTCTCTCTCTCTCTCTCTCTCTCTCTCTCTCTCTCTCTCTCTCAATATATATATATATATATATATAGGTAATGTTTAGAATGAAGCCAGTTTAGAAAATCGAGAATAGTATCTCGCATTATGACCCTAGCCAAGTATAGATCTCATTTCTGCTATAGAAATAGCGTCATCAGAAAGAATTTATGATTCCCCAAAACTGAAATCTACTCTTATATATATATATATATATATATATATATATATATATATATATTGTGTGTGTGGTTTATTTATAAGTAGATTATATGCAAATTATTAAAATAATTGAATAATTAGTTAAACAAAGTATTCTATAATAAGCATTACCCTCTTGGAAATTGTAGGGAAAAAAACCACATAATTAAGCAACAAATCTGATTGGAAATTGCATTATTCTCTAATCTTGAGTATTCTCATGGCCTTAAAATAACAAAACTCCCGTAGCGATGTGCCATTTTTCTTCTGTTACGGTGACATACGCCTATATGAAAATCGGTTTCTTCTAATATTGATTAAGTCAAAAATCACAATTTTTTCATAGAAAATTACAATGATTTCAGGTGAACGTGACGTTACTTGACGCATCTAATCCGAATCATCTTACGTATTTTGTAGGCTTGTGTCACATATCTTTTTTCTCGAGATCCTCATAATTACGATAAAACTATTTTTAGTTCACAAATCAACTCATAGATTCCATATTTTTGGTTGAACGTCACTCGTATAGGTCACCTTCCACGATCTCATTACATCAGACTTCCGGAAGGTTGCTGAAAATCATAATGCGCAGTCGCACTATTTTACGTTTTTTCTTTACTTTCTTTTAATTATTGCTGTTTATTTCTTCAGCAGTGCCAGCCATCTGCCTCATCATGTTACGAATCGGTGCCATCAATTCTTTCTTATGTTGTGTTAGACTCCAGACGATTACATAATATTTACGTAATTTCAACTCTAAGCATCTCCTCCTGCCTACATAGCTTCACACACTTTTCTATCTTATGTGCTACGTCTCTATATAGACCGAGCTGACATCTTACAGCGACCTATATAACCAGCATTTTTTGTCAGGACATCTGAAATTAGGAAACTCTTACTCAGTCAAAATATTTTAGTTTGCATAGTACGAGCCAATTTCTTGAGTCTTGAATTTGTTTGGCAAATTCGAAACACTCGTGCATGTACACACACCATAAATGCAATATCTAATACATATATAAGGCATATATTCACATATATGTATGTATGTATGTATGTTGAATACAAATGAATACACATGGACACATGCATATAATCTTGATAGCTTTGGTCAAAACTAATATATATATATATATATATATATATATATATATATATATATATATATATATATATATATAAATTTTAAATAACTTATTAAATAATAGTACTTACGGTAAGGGAAAAAAACCGCCAGTAATTCGAAGACAAAAATATACAACGAATCACTGTCTTGGGGAAAAATATATATTGTGGAAAAAAAAGGCCAACTATGTCATACGAATTGAAAAAAAATCAACAGATACGCAATTGATTAGTCAAAAGAAAAAAACGCCATAATTGCTAAGTGCGAAAAAAGTGCTCAATACTAAGTAGAGCAAAATAGTGACAAAATAATTTTTGTCACTATATATATATGTATATAAGACGATATGCTATCCAGTAGATCCAGAGCTGGGAACAATTCCAAGCAGGACAACTAAAATACTCAAAAATAGAATATTAAATTTCAGTAATCTCGGTCAAGAGCTCAATGTAAATAAAATCCACAGAGCAGATTATTTTCTCTTCAAAAAAAAAACCCCCAACAATCTGTCACATTAAGAAAACTAATTTTTTTCCATCCTGTTAAAGAGCATTGATATAAATCAATGCCCTAAAAATTTAACAGGATTTCTTCAGATCGAACAAGAAAATAGATTAAAATGACTTTTCACATCTACAACCAGACATAAAAAAAAATTATTTATCCTATATAAAAGAAACCCTTCCAATTCAAGTAACAATGTGTATCAACTGATTTTGGCATGTAAAGAAACATCCAGGTTTCATCATAATTAAAATTTAACAAATTTGAAATATGATGAAACTGGATGTTTCTTTACATGCCAAAATCAGTTGATACACATTGTTACTTGAATTGAAAGGGTTTCTTTTATATAGGATAAATACATTTTTTGGGCGGGTAGTCTGGTTGTAAATGTGAAAGAGTTATTTTAATCCATTTTCTTGTTCGATCTGAATATATCCTGGTATTTTTTAGAGCATTGATTTATATCAATGCTTTTTAACTGGATGGAAATAAATTTATTATCTTAATGTGACCAATTGCTGTTGGGTTTTTTTTAAGAGAATATATATATATATATATATATATATATATCAAGCGTCAAAAAAAGGATTAAAACTCACATGATTTCTTAATGTTCCACGTCACATCTTATAATTTCAATTGAACACTGACGTGAATCAAAAAGCGTCCATAAGAAGAGTACGTATGTTTGGTTGAAAAAGTCAGACACATTAAATACGAGCTCAACAAAAGTTCGAAAGCCTGAAATGCTGAGATGTCAGTTCTTATCTTATTTTACATCTTAATTTTTATAATTGAGATATGTTGTGATATTGCTCTTCAGTTTCGTGCATTGAGCACGGTAACGGTTTTACTGATGAGGAACGATTTATCGGTAAATCTTCATAAACATTTTACTAGTGTGTGTGTGTGTAAACGTTTTTCTCTTACACAGCACACACAGATACACGCACACATATGGTGTGTGTGTGTGTGTGTGTGTGTGTGTGTGCTGTACCGTGCAAAAGTCTTTGATCTCTTTAAACTATTGTAAAGTTCTACTAATTTATAATTGGATGTTTCTTCGCATTGCATTTTTCCAAGTGAAGCATTGGCCATGTTGAGCTTGTTTCCTTACCTAATCCTTATGGAATGAGAGGGGAAGATACAAGACCACTTCAAAAATAGACGTACAAAAAGTTTCTTTTCAGTCACCTCAAATAAACCAATCAAGTTACCATGGTTTAAAACTGAAACATAGTCCACCGCTAATATGCAAATAATGTTCTGTAACAGCATCGATTTTTTTTAAATATCGAGAAAATTCTTCCAACAAAAAACATGGTGAGAATAGAGATGGTGAAGATGGTCAAGAATATGAGCCAGCGAGCCATAAATAGCCAAGGAACTCTGAATTTCAAGAAGTGGCATCACAGAAATCCTCACGAAGTTTCAAGGAACTAAAAATGTTTCAGATCAACCAAGATGTGGTCGTTCTTGAAATCTCCAGCAGAGAATGGTACCGAAACTGATCAGGAGAGCAAAATTTAAGCCAAAGAAGACTACAAGACAAGTGGTGGATGAGTGTGACTTATCCAATTCTGTGTCAGTAAATGCATTAAGCGCTTCTTCAAGAACATGAAATGAAGGGATGCATTGCAGCTAAGAAAGCAACATTAACCAAAATACGCATGAAGGCAAGATTTAATTGGTCAAAGAGGAAGGAACTATAGAGGAAAATGTTTAGAAAAAGATCATAATTTGCTGATGATTTTGGAGGGAAGTACATTTTAATAAACGAGAATTTATTAGAAGGCTGCCAGGCGAAATGACCCACGTTACA
The DNA here is from genome assembly GCA_963585895.1 of Sepioteuthis lessoniana. NCBI lineage: Eukaryota > Metazoa > Mollusca > Cephalopoda > Myopsida > Loliginidae > Sepioteuthis > Sepioteuthis lessoniana. Next base: position 111,976,696 of record OY757918.1, read on the forward strand.
AGAGAAAAACGGTGAAGAATGAGATTAGGAGTCTGATGCTTTGGGATATAGAGAAAGTGATCGTTCAAGAAATCTGGTTAAAATTAATTGTAACTTGAATAGAGTGAAATGCATCTAGATTTTGACACAAAATTTGATTCTAGACTTGGATAAAGAGTTTCGAGCATGACAAAGCTCCATGTCATAGATCACGAGCAACACCAAAAATTTTGGCAAGATGTAGGTGATACCTAAGAGAATGTTTGACCAGCTTAAACCTCTGACTTAATATCATCGAGCAAATGTGGATAAAAACTAAACAGAATAATTCGTTAGAAGATTTCCCACAATCTACAAAAGTTGTGGGAGCTCAACTACAGAAAATGGCATCTTAATCGTGGAAAGACGGTAAATGATTTGTATATTAAAGCAATTATTCCTACATTCGGCAATTCTTCCAGTTGAGAGAAGCAACAGGAAATATTAACAAAGTGCCATATTTTCTTGAAATTAATATTTTTTAATAAATTTTCATTGGCGGCTTTTTTTGTGGTCAAAAAGTTTTACACGGTCATTTTAGGGAGAGTTTTTCATCTTCTCTCATTCAAAACTCTTATTTCAAAGTATAAAGATTACCAATGGAAATGACTTCAAAAAAGCCAATGTTTCATATGTAAAAAATGCAATGCAAAACGTCCACTTATAAATAAGCAATTTGTATGAATTTACGTGTCTTTTGCATGGTATTATATATGTATATATATATATAGTTTTCAACAAGTTTGTTCGAATCACTTCAAGTTTTGTAGAATTTCTCTGTCTGAGAGTTAGTGTGGATGAGAGGGAGTAAAAAAAACTAGCTCAATTTTTAGAGTGTAAATACAAGATCAGAAGGAAACTTTAGTTTTTTTTTTCTGTTCTTGCTAAATTCAAGAATTATTTTTTCTTTTGTAGAAATAAAACTTTCTTTCGTGACTGTTGGTATTTGAATATCAATAGTTCTTACTTCTTCGTTGTTTTTTTTTTTCTTTTTAATCTCGAACAAATTGACAGGAACACGGACATTTTTACTCGCATTTAACCATATAACAATCGCCTAAGAAGCGTAGCATTCACTTCAATATGAACATATGTCCTGACTGCTAAGGCCGTTCGAAGGTTGTCAGTTCGAATCAATGCAAATAAACAAACCTGTTTTCAGGCTTGATATGCGGTGAAAAGAAAGAAAAAAGAAAGAAAGAAAGAAAGAAAGAAAGAAAGAAAGTAAATAGCGAACTGACGCCGGCTGTGACTCATTTCGATAAAAATGTGAAGAAGATCCAATCAGAGCAATTCTTTTATCAATAATTGATCTAATAAATCAGAGGCCTTTTTTTTATTTCTTTATATTTTATAATTAAGATTCACTCAGTTACTATCTATGAATCAGAACAGAACCTCAATTGGTCCAGTAACTTGCGATCTTGGCAAGTAAATCTTCACTAGTGAGTTCGATTCTTACAAGGGACCCAATATTTCTGACTTTGTGTTTCAACTAATTTCAATATCTATGTAAATTAACATTTTTACCACCTGACAAATTCCATGATTTATTTTCTTATATTTGCAGTGCTCAAATTTCTATAAGTTTTCTTTTCGTTTTTCACATAGACGAAGATGTTGCTACGTGACACAACGTAAATACAGTTGACTTACCACTTCTCACATATTTCTGTCTGGTGATTATGTAATCAACATGAAACTTCAAGTAACGGGTATTTGGAGAACATAATTAGGCCTACCTCAATGTTAGCAAAGCTTTAGAATAATGGACCTTACTCCATTAATCTGGCACACACACACACACACAGATATGCACACAAACACACACATACACACACACGCACACACACACACACACACATATATATATATATATATATATATATATATATATATATATGTGTGTGTGTGTAGGAAGATGGAAAAGGAAAACACATAGAACTCAATCATTCAACAGCAAGTTGGTGAGGATTATTAATTCTGTGGTTAAATATAACTATTTGCTAAATCTAAATTTCTCTATTAAATGGAAATTTGACTTGGAGAGAAATAATGACTGATCGTGTGATTACTCAGTTTATTTTCATGTCGTCATTTATTATCTCATTCTTTACCCGCAAATACATACATTGGCACTAAAATGGAATGCCGACACAACTGACCAACTTTGCACCCTGGAGGCTTTCTTTCTATAATATTAGTACCCTACATCAAAGAGATTTTGTATCATATTCTAACAACGTGGACGTTTGGTTAAATAACTACGTATATTCACACATCATATATATATATATATATATATATATATATATATATATATATATATATATATATATATATATATATATATATATATATATATTGTAATTGTTGTACGGCTATCCATTAGCTTTAATAATGTCGTCTGATCAAAGTATCTTTGCTTGGCATTATGTATATATTAGCCTCCCAATAGTGAACGCACCTGCTTTAATGTTTATCATTATTTTGGACAGAGCCAGCTTCAAACTAGCTGTGAGTCGATCTGCTTATTTGTTTATTTATATGATTTTTTTCACTGTGTTACTTTCAATGGACAGGCTTTCAAATCTGCAACGGCTTATTGTTGATTCTATTTGTTTGCATAGGTGTTTACAGTTGTCAAATTTTGAGAATTTCCAATCTGAGTGATCAAATCGAAAGGAAACATGTTTTCAACCTATTAATTCTTTTTTATTCTTTTTCTTTCAGTCAAGGATTTCATGTTTGAATCTTTTTTCAATTATTTCTATGATTGTGGATTTAGGATCTCTGTTGAAATCGTGACTGTTTGTGAAGAAGTGTTGTTCGACTAATATTAGAATGTTGTGATCTATCAATTTGATCCAGTGTCTGTAGTTATTTAATCTTAAATAAAACGACCACTCTGATATTTGCTTTTGGAAGCGAGATCATTCCAGTAAATAACGTATATTTTACTTCTGCTATTTGATTTTTGGTAAATTTTGAAAGTCTTTTTAGTTGCGAAATTAGTAAATGAATTGGTTGATTTGAGACGTTTACGGCATAGGTTATTTTTGAGATTGCAAGTCAGCATAATTTAGAGGGTTTTATTGTGGCTTTCCTATAGATTACTTCAATGTTTAGTATCTTGTTGCAACCTTTTACTTCTTTGATGTTATTTGGTCGACAATAGGTTAGTATGCCTGGCTTTGAAAAGTATCTTTTAAGTTGGTGTTTACGAAACAAAATGTTGTTTTATCGCTTTCCTTCATATATATATATATATATATATAGTGAGAGAGGGAATTTTAAATATGGAGAAATAATAAATTCAGAAAATTACATCTAAGGATCCATGGGTAGAGACACAGGGTGGTATAAGGCAAATAGAATGTCAGCGATGATTTTAAAAAATAGACGAAGATATTATGTAACATTTCTGTTTTTTAACTATTTGTGATTAAATCTGTGTGCTTTAATTATAAAAGGAAGTACATTAAAACTTACTCCAATTTTTGCGTCAAATAAAAATTTGATTTTTTAGATTTCTTTTTGTGAAAAACTTTAGGGAAACGATATATCTTTTCTTGTGCTACCTCGGATCATTCAAGCATCTCTTAAAATTATTCATATTGCAAATAAGAAATTTTATATTTATATTTCCTGTGGTCCACGAATACACCAACATACATCCATATATCATCATCATCATGTCGTGCTGGTAGCACGGATATCCCTGACCCTCTCTCGCCACTCCTCCCTATCGTTCATCGCCCAAGGCAGGTCTTCAGGGCAACATCCCGTATCCTCACATAGCTGCTGAATGTATGTTCGTGCTGGTCGTCTTGCTTTTGCACGGCCATGTGTGAGGGTCCATAAGAGTACATCTCTTATGAGTTCGTCCCTGCTTCTCCTGCAGGGTCCTGCATGTCTGGTTTGTCTAACTTGAATAGTTTTCGTGATAGGGGGCAGGTGGCCATACAGTTGGTCTCTTGTTGGGTGTTGCCGCCAGGACTTGTTCAAGATTGCTCGCAGCATTCTTGTGTAATTGCCGTCTAGCTTCTTCTCCAGCCGCTTTGTTAGAGTCCATGTAGTGCAGCCATATAGCAGTATCGATGTGACCGCTGCCTGGAAAAAACTGCGTTTCATTTTATCGGTTAGGTCTGATTTCCATATAATCGATAGCTCTTGATAGCTGTCCATGCTTTCGTTAACCTCGTTTCGATGTCCTTTTAGATTGATGCGACGCTGCTTCCTAGGTAAGTGAATTTGTCTACAAGTTTAAGAGGAGTTCCGTCTAGAGTGGAGATGTCCCCCGTTTGATTATAGCACATATATTCCGTTTTGTGTGCATTAACATAGAGGTCTATGTCTGCGGCTGCTCGTTCCAAACTATGCAGTAGTGTTTCGGCTTGGTCGGATGTATTTGCCAATATCGCTATGTCATCGGCGTAGTCGGCATCGGTAATTGTTTTTGCGGGGTACCTTTTGCTTCTTTTCTTTGTCAGCTCGAAGCCATTCTCTCTGATTTTTTCAATCGATGTTCTAAGTACGTAGTCTAGACATATGATAAAGAGGTACGGAGCCAGCGTGTCCCCTAGTAGTACTCCTGCTACTATGTCGAAGTATTCTGTGTCTCCATCTGGTGATCGTACTTTTACTTTAGTGTTTCTATAGAGAATCGTTATTGCTGCTACGGTTTCTTTATGTATGCCGTACGCTAGTAGGATTTGTTCCATCTTTCCTCTGTGAATGGAATCGAAGGCCTTGATAAAGTCGACAAATATTAATGTCGCTTGTAGGTTTTTTGCCCGTACACCTTCAAGGATTCTACGGATGGTTAATATTTCTGAGGTCATGGATCTATTTCTTCGGAAGCCATTTTGGTTTTTCCTAAGTATGTTGTCGATTTTTGGTTCTATGCGGTTTCGTAGTAGGGCATTGTAGATTTTGGCTGCTATGGATGTAAGTGTTATGTATATATATATATATGTATATATATTAAACATGAACAGCTCACCAACCATCACCTGGGAAATACTAAAACTAGGACCCGCCTGCAACCAGTCATCAAAAATGCCTTTTTTGCTTCCGCGATAAACTAGCAAATATTACCCACCCATCACAAAACACCGTGCTGAACAAAAAATAAGAAATCCTATATTAATGCAGACATGAGAACAAACATCTTCTCTCACATTTCGACTCATACACATAACCTATCCATCTTATATATACCACCTCCACTTCTACCCACCTGCGAATGAACCAACAACACACCCGACGCACCATAAGTAACATCTTCCTCCATCAAATCTTTATATACATCTTTATGAATTTCCATAATCTGTTGACATTATATTACCAACAAAAGGAACCACCTCCAGCAACTATAAACTGATAACGTGTCAATCTATGATGTTAAAAATCTAAATCGGTCAGTTTATATAAGAGATCCATTACTCGCTAGTAATCTGCGGACTGTTTTCCAGTAGAACAGAAAAGATGCCACAAGGGAACAAGAATAGGTGATGAGGATGAGTTCAATGAGAGAACAGGGAGCCGGAGAAATGTAACCATGGTGAGGGGGTTGACTATAAAGAAGTCTATTAGATGATCCCATAGAGCTGGATAAGAGACTCCCTAAAAATCTTAAAGATATCCGGTAAAGTCATGATAATTATTCACTATTTCTATCTTTACAGGCATTTGAATATGTAAATTTTTCAAATAAAATGAGATGCTTTTAACAAATAAGATGCTGACTCTTTTCCTTTCGGCAGCAAAAAAAAAAGTTCATCCAGCTAGTCATGAAAAGCTTGAAAATGGAATAGACAACCGGAAAAAAATTAGCAGAAATGCAAATCCAGAAAGGTATCTTTCTGGGAGATGCTCCTTTAGTATTACTGTTTGTAATAGCGATGATGTCACTAAATTATATACTTAAGAATTCCAAAGTAGCCTACAAATTTACTAAACTACAAGATTCACCACCTAATGTACGTGGACGACGTCAATCGGTTTGCAAAAATTAAAAAGTATTGAGGACTCTGTGGCATTGAGAAATGTGCCATGCTAATAATGAGAAACGGAAAAAGACAAATAACGGAAGGAACAGAAGTAGCAAATCAAGATAAGAGTACTTGGGCTTACTAGATACGACCCCCCCGCGCGCGCGCGCGCCATCAAACCAGCGGAGAAGAAAGAAAAATAAGAAAAGAGTACCTGAAACGAACAAGAAAACTTCTTGAAACCAACGCTCTGCAACAGAAATTTCATCAAAGGTATAAACACTTGTGCTGTTCCCTTTGTTAGATACTCGGGACCATTCGTGGAATGGTCGAGAGAAGAACTTCAACAAATGGGCCTGAGGACAAGATAGTTGATGACGATGCACAAGACCTTACATCCGAGAGATGACATTGACGGACTAAAAATGTCAAGAAAAGGAAGAAAGAGACTCACCAGCATTGAAGATAGCGTGGATGTATCAATGCAAGGACTCAGAGACTATCCTAAAAAGAACTAAGAAAGACTAATAACAAGAGCCAATAAAATCACTGACAACATAAGGACAGACAAAACAAAAATAAACAGAAATGGGAGGGAAAACAACTCTCTGAATATTTCAAGTGATATATTGAGGAAATCACACACAAGAAAACGTTGAAACAGCTGAGAAAGGGAAACTTTTAAGGATAAACTAAGTCTCTTCAAATAGCCCATAAAACAACGCCATAAGGACCGATTATGTTAATGCGAAAATAATAATAATATGTAGCATATTAGCAAAATTTGGTTATTTGGTGACAAAGTCGAAAGGCTTTATAAGCGAATGCAGCAAATTCATACAAAAAAAGAACAAGACTAGATATGATTGGGTTGGAATTGAGTAAGAAACTGAAATTTGACCATACTATCAAATGCTATTCGCACAAACCAAAATCTGTCCTGGAGAATGAGATGCACAAAATTCTCTGTAATTTTTAGATACAAACACATCCCCTAATCTCATGCAGAAGAAGTGATGATAAAAAAGAAAAACAGAAACTGCCGAATAGTGGATATTGGCGTGACAATCTTGGTAAAGGAAAAGCTAGACAAGTACTTGGATTCTGCCAGCGAATCAAAAAACTATTGAACACGAAGGCGGGAATTGACTACAAAAAATCATACGATATGGTCTCGGAAAACTGAAAAAATAGACAGTCTGAAAATGTACAAGAGAGCCGACGAAGTCATAAAGTTTATCGAGAAAACTATGGAAAACTGGAAAGTGGAATTGTCAGCAGGAGGAAAAAGCTTAGCTGTGGCAAAAATCCAAAGAGGTATTTTCGAGGGAGATGCGCTATTACCATTATCATTTCTGATAGCAATGATGCCACTGAATCACATACTTCAGAAAAGCACAGGTGGTTACTAACTATATAAATCACAAGAAAAAGATCAGTCACCTAATGTACATGGACGATATCAAACTGGTTGCCAAAAATGAAAAAGTTGGAAACTCTAATACAGGCAGTGAGAATATTCACTTACGATATAGAGTTTTAATTAGGCATAGAAAAAGGTGCCATGCTTATAATGAGAAGCAGGAAACGGTAAATAATGGAAGGAATAGAATTTCCAAACCAAGAAAAAATTAAATTGTTCGGAGAAAAGGAAAATTTCGAATACTTAAGAATATTGGAAGCGGGCATCATCAAATAAGTGAAGATGAAAGGAATTTTTTTTAAGTACCTCAGGAGTACGAGAAAACTCCTCGTAAGATATTCGTGGCCCTGGGAAGTACTTAATGGGACCAGAGAATAAAAAAAACTCATGATGGTGATGTATAAGGACTTACATCCGAGAGATGACTTAGACTGCATGTGTCAAGAAAAGAAAGCCGAAAACGTCTTGCCAGCATTGAAGATAACGTCGATATAGCCACTACACAAAAAAGTGCAGAGGAAGACAGATTACAACCACCAGAAATAATACAGACAACACAAGCATCAAAAGAACAAAAATAGCCAGAAAACAAAAATGGAAGAAAAACAACTGTATGGGCATTTCAAAAGAAAAACAAGCCATTAGGAATAACTATGCTAGAGTAAGTATAGACAAGACGCAACAAAATAGCACTTGTAGATTATGTGGTGATAAAGACGAAACGATCAATCACATTATAAGAAAATGCAGTATATTAGCACAAAAAGAGTATAAGACTAGGCACGATAGGATGGGGAAGGTGATCCACTGGGAGTAGTGCAATAAGTTTAAATTTGACCATAGGAAGCAATGATTTATACACATGCAAGAATCCGTCCGGGAAAATGAAAAGCACAAACTTCTCTGGGATTTTGTGATACCAACGCCTCACCTAATCTCGGCTTGATGATAATAATAGTAAACAAAAAAGAGAACCTATTTAATAGTGAACTCTGCTGTTCGAGCTGAGCACAGTGTAAAATTAAAAGAAAAAGAAAAGTACTTGCTAGAGGATTGAAAAAACTATAAAGCATGAAAGTGACTGATACCAATTGTCATAAGAACACTAAGTACAGCCACGAAAAGGTTGGTACAGACACTGGAGGACTTTAAAATAAGACGACGTGTACTATCCAAACTATCCAAACTGCCACATTATTAAGATCGGCCAGAATACTGAGAATAGTCCTGGACACTTGAGGAGACTTGCAGGCACCCAAACGCCAGTAGCTTTCAGCTAAAGCAGGTGTAAAAAAATCAAAAGAGTAATATAAAAATAATAATTATAAAAATATTTTCACTCAAGATGCCTTGTAATAATCGCTGGTGATTGAATGATTGAGAGTTTCTTCAAAGCTCCACCATCTTTTTCTGTATCCTTGCTGACCTCCAACATTATTATTGTCTGGACAGTCTCAATTCGTTGTTAATGATTATCGTTTTTGTCCTATCTGAAAATGCTGAAGAGGGACGTTTGATCGATTACATAAATGACAGTTGATCAGAGTTTTATTCTCTGAATCATTTACATGCGATTAGAAAAACGTCTTAGCCAAAAATCGATAAATCGAACAATCTGTGGCAACTAAACGTACAAAGACGCGGTAAGGCTTCATTAGGAGTCACGTGATTGGAAAGTTCAAATAATGATTCAAACGAAGCTAGTCGTCGAAAAAGGCGTCTCATAATCAAGCAGTGATCAAAATGTCGTCTGTCTTTCAAGACATCAGTGAAGACTAAATGTTTGATGACAAGTAGCTTAATGATTTAGAACTATTTCCTCAAAATCTTTCTTCTGAACTACCCTTTCCGTTTTGCTTCAATTATATCTACATCCACACACACACACACATATATATATGTATATATATATATATACACACACAGAGCGAGAGACAGACAGACAGAGACAGAGATTCGCTTAAAAATAAATACATTTTTATTTCATTTTTTTCTGAATCAAATATAGCTGGATCTATTTTTTTAAAAATCCAAACAAATATTATTAGTTAGTATTTATTGCCAAACTTTACTGCACTGAAACTGTAACAAAAAATAAAGTTATATATAAATATATATGTATATATATATATGAAACTTTATTTTATATAAAAAGAGCGCTTATTTTTTAACTGCTATATATTCATATCTAGGCTTGGAGAGTTTCACTGCCGTAGTATTTAGTAATAAATAATGCTTAATAATATCCAGTTTGTTTATATAATAATATTCTACTTGAAGCGATAACATCCTGGTTTAGTAGAAAATTAGCTTAATATTAAAAATTCCCTGGGGTGTGCCTATTTATTGGTGATATATATATATATATATATATATATAAATGTTGACTTTACACAGGCTCATTAGCCTAGTGGTTAGAGTGTTCGCTTAAAGCACGATAGACCGGGGTTCAATCCCTAGTCGAGTAATACCAAAGACTCAGCTTTATAAGGCAGGTAAGTGGTGTATTCAATACGTTTCCAGACTTTTTTTTGTACAGGCATTTAAAATTGTCATAGAATTTTGAAAATTCAGTATGTTATTGCTATATATCTTACAAGATGACTGATTGATTTTTATGATTTCGGGTTCAAATAAACAGCTACAGCAGCAATAGGAATACACCCTACTAAAGCCTGATTGTCACCGCTGGTGAATTTCAAAACTGCAATCTGGACGTGAGGACACTTTAGAAGAACGATATTCAATGAAATTCTGTTTTAAACTTTTAAAATATGCCACAGAAACGTATGTAATACTTGCATGAATCGAGTATCAGTTTTTGAGTGGGATAACAGATTCAAGGAAGGCAGAAAGTATGTCAGGGATGAAGAGAGGTGTGGAAGGAGTAAGGAACTCAATACACCGAAGTTGAATGGCCAATGGTTTAAGGTTAGGGTTACTATGTTGAGGTTTTAAGGGAGTTCAGGAAGAAATTTTTTTCTCAATACACCAGTCCACAACTCTATCCTTGTCACAGACTATTTGACCAAAATGGGCAACAAGACAGTTCCCCACCCTCCCAATCGTCCAGACCTTGCTCTCTGGTTATTCCCTAAGCTCAGAGGCTTTCGTTATGAAACAATTGAGGAGATGAAAGTGGCCGTAACGAAGGTCATTGACACACTCACACAAGAGAACTTCCACGGGGCCTTCCAAAAGTTGTTGGAACGGTACCACAAGTGCATTGCAGCCGGAGGAGATTACTTCGCAGGGGACTAGAGTTTCATGTGTGTACTATCAGTTTCAATCATACATCGTAGATGCATCAAGTTAGGTCCTCAGTGATGCATTGTTTTCATCGCCGATTTTGGGTTCTGCATCATATCGGCTCCAACAGCAACCCCGACATGACTCTGGAAGAGCCAAGCTGCCTCCTTGATTGCAACGTGCTAAACGCCGTGCCTTTGCCAAAGCAATAAAAAACCCGTAAGGCCGGACTTCGGCCGTTCTTTATAGACATCTGTCCTTCAGTCTCAGCCAATGAAAAACAGGGCATTTTACACTCCTCTACTATATAATACCATCTTTACTTCATCCGGTTTCGGCTGAATACTTCCGGATTCGATACCGAGGTGAGATGGTATTTCTAATACTCGTTCACGTCCATGATTTACACTTTAACAAGACCCGCACGTATCCCACCCCAAATCTATCCTATACTAATGCTTCCAAACTAACATGAAATAAGCCCCTACTCTCACTATTCATTCAGTCTTTAACTCTTACCTTATACCCTTATTCCAGGCAAAAAAACAAAAAAACAAAAAAACTCCCATTTATTTTGACGCACGAAATCATTTGCTACAGATTAACTCATACTTAATTTGTCAAGATCTCCCTCCCCGTTTGTCATTTGCCGACTACACTAATTCGTTGGCCTTTGTGCCACTAAACAATTATTCGATAGTTCCTTATTATATCTACTCAATTAAATAATCTTTACTCACATTACCAATCTAATGCATATTCCTCAAAACCCCAGGTGTTTATCCCTTTGATGAAATTTCTACTGAAGAGCTTGATTTCGAGAAGCTTCCCCGTTCATCAGAATTATTCTTTTCTTATTTTTTCTTTCAAATCCGTTTGTTTTATGGATCGCTTCTAATAATCCTAAATACTTGCAATTTTCCTTTTCTCCGTGCATTCTGATTCCTTCTTGATTTGCTAGTTTTATTCCTTCCATTACTTGTCTTTTTCTGCTTTCAATTATCAGTATTGCACCTCTTGGCCAAATTCTATTCCTGTATCATTGCTCTAATATCTTATCATTTGTATTGTAGTTTCCAATTCTCTTTCATTTTTTGCAAACCGCTAGATGTCGTTCATATAAATCAGGTAATTAATCTTTTCATGTGTTTTTTTTTTAATTCGCAGCCCTCTGTGCATTTCATAAGTATGTAATTGAGTGGCAGGATTACTATTGCAAATATAAATAACGAAAGCACATTTTCCTGAAAGATGCCTCTCAGGATTTTTGCCTCTACTAAAGTTTTCCCCCTGCTATTAATTCCACTTGCCAGTTTTTCATCACTTTCGTGATGAATATCCCGACATTCTCAGATATTTCATATATTTTTAGATAATCTCTTATTAAAGTTTGGGGAACCAAATCATAGGGCTATTATTTCAATTTTAGTTTTGCTTCCAGTTTCTTACCATCAATCAGCGTAACTTTACCAACGCCCCGAAGTGACGGAACGTAATGATTATATGTATTCTATGTATTTATGTTTTTATAATGTTTACCTGATTGTTTCTCGTTGGTAGGCTCAGCAGCCATTATTAACCCCTCTGTCTCTACCCTCCGTTCAGCACTTTTCAGCGATTTATTTTTTTATTATATCTATATTCATTCATTCATTCATTCTTTGGTAAATTTTTACTCCATCGAATTTTAGCGAAAACTAAAAATCACATTCTACGTTTTTTCTTTTTTTTTTTTGGCGAATACATTTAAACAGCCTGAAAAATATCCGCAAGGAAGAAATTTTGAAAAAAAAAACATAATATTTTAGAATTTAGAGGGGTTCACTTTGTTATATAATTCTAACGTAAAATGAACACCCACTTCCGGACCAGCAAGCATTAATGATGACCAGAGATAGCGTTAAGGAACGTGTAACCAAATAAGTTGAAAAAAATTAGCCAAAGTTGTTGCCCCCTATCCTCCATTCAATAGGTCTTATTTTCTTCTTTTTTTTCTGCTGAAACGTGGGATTTTTTTTTTTTTTAAGTTTTTTATCACTTAAAAAATAAATCTCTTCTACCAATTTTTTTTATTTCATTGCGAAAAAAATATCCCCTCCCCAAATAAGCTTAGTTTATACCTCCACCCTCTCCATGTGATTTCTATACAAAAACTGAAAAAAACTATTTGGTTACACGTCCCTTTAGCGCTATCTCTGGTCGTCAGTTATCCTTGCTGGTGAGAAAGTGGGTGATCATTTTACGTCAAATTTATACAACAAAGTGATCACCGCTTAAATTCTAAAATATTGGGGTGTTTTTTTCAAAATTTCTTCTTTGCGGATATTTTTTCTAGTTGTTTACATGTATTCGCCCAAAAAAAAGTAGCATCTGATTTTTAGTTTTCGCTAAAATAGCATGGGTTAAAGGGTAAAAATTTACCCGTTTTTTTTTGTGTGTTGGTGGGGTGAGGTAGAGGGAGTAAAGTTGGGGTTTAAAATAAATGAGTTAAAAAAAAACCAGAGAAAACGCTAAAAGAACACGTGTATATTTCTATAACAGACCAAATATTTCAAGAGCTTTTTCATTCCACCTTAGAAGTATAAGACTAGCATTGTTGTAAGAAACAAAAAAAATCTTTCACCGCTGTTTTGAACTGAACAACTACCGGGTCAGTTAACTTTTGTCTTTTTTCTAAACTGTTATTTAAACACACATATTAGATTGTATTGTGTACGAAAATAAAATCTTTGCTGAATATTATCAGTGATTTAAATGAAAAAGACTATTCATTTGAATTTTAGTTTACAGCTGAACTATGAAAAAGCAGGAAAAGATTTTTATATTTTTGGAAATAATGCAGAGTGTTTGAAAACGTAAGTTTGTGTAAAAATGAAATGCTTTTAAGATTGCGATAAACCATATATAAGAATTCTCTAATGAATATTCAAAATAAAGCAATTGAGGACTTATAGCAAGTTAAATCTTAATAGATGTACGAGGGGCAAGAAGTAAGGAAAGGAAAAGGATTTTTTCACCCATCATATACCTCAGAAGCAGCGTGGTGGACGTAAAGCAGATAACCCAACGACGGGTGAACGACCAGGATCAAATAGTTCGATCAGGGAACTACTGCAACTCATCTTTTAGGATGGCTTCTATGGATGCGAATAAAACACAACCATCGAAAGATTACTATGACTCATACTCAAACCCCATGTCCAAACCGCATCGTTCTTCGCGCGGATAAAAAAGGGGCGCATCCTGCTGGGGTTGGAACTATGGCCTCATTGTTCGAAAAATCAACAAAAACTCAAACCAAAACAAAAAATACTAAAATGTAAAAGCACAATACAAATAACAAAATTTAACGTTAAAACTTAAAATAAAATAGGCTAACTGCCAGAGCTGACAGCTTCTGTGATAGATTATAACGTAGACATAATATCCCTACAAGAAAGCAGATACCTTCATAGCGAAGATATAAAATACCTCGATAACGGCAATAAATAGACGTTTGTCTCGGCATCTACATGGAAAAACTTTGTCAACGCCGCGATAGGGAGTGTAGGTATGCTTATCGGTCCACAAGCCCTAAAATCACTAAATAACATCGAGAAAATACAATCAAGGATGATGGTAGCCGTGTTTAACAGCAACCCCTGCACAACAATCCTCACTTGTTACAGCCCTACCAATGTAAGCGATAAAACGGACCTCATCGCCTTGTATGATGAGCTATCCTCCCGAAACACAGCGCACTAATCATCGGTGGGGACACGAATGTGTAAAAAGCTAAAAACAATAGCTTACACAACTCAACAAACAGAAATGGGGTATATTTAACAGATTTCACGCTAGAAAATAGATTAACATGCCATAATACTACATTTCAGAAAATGGAGCGAAAACTATGGATCTACACAGACGAAAATACCGCTAAAGCACAGATAGACTATATCTACATGAATAAAAAATGGAATAATAATGCATTGAATCGCGAGTCATATTCCCCTTTTAAGGGTGAGTCCTCCTGTCACCGGATTCTCACGACAAAGATACGACTGAGCGTACGAAAGAATGCGGCCCGAACAACCATAGCCGTACACTATGACTGGTCCCTGCTTAACAATACGGATATTAGAGATAAATATACGTTAAAGCAACGAAACTAATTCGATGCACTTTAGGAGATATCAGAAACACCTTCTCCGAATGACGAAAATAAGAACTTCGTCAAGCCCACGTAAAAGCGGCAGCAGAATGCATACCAAGTAAATAAAGAGCTGGCCTTAAAGTTCAATTGGAGACATTAGCTGTTAGAAAAAAGCGCGCTATCGTAAAAAACCACTTCCCTGTGCAATAGGAGGAACCCAAACAATATCAATATTCAAAAACTTAAGAAGGCACAAAATGAACTAACCTAAAAAAAACAAACAGAATACGTCCAAAATCAAATCGATAAGATTAGAGACTAGGGTAGCATGGCAAACAATAAACGAAATTAGTAAAAAGAAGGGTACTGTGAGAACTAAACTGAAAACTGCTTGCCAAGAAGAACAAATACACCTGTGGAAACAATATTTCAAGAATTTACCTGGAAAACCTCGGAAAATTACGGATGAACCTATCACAAAAATTATTAGTAATCAAAAAGACATTAATCTAGGACAGTTTACGAAAGAAGAACTCAACTTAGTTCTAAAAAAAGATTTAAAAAATACGAAAGCTGCAGGGCTTGACGAAATACCGCAGAAGGCAAGGGAATTCGATGACATACTACTCTGATACTGCAATGCCGTATATAACCTGAACTTAATAGACATATGGAGAAAGGGCTGCATCCTCCCTTTCCCTGAGAAGGGTGACCTCGGGATAGCCAAGAACCAACGAGGTATAACACTTACATCCATAGCGGCCAAGATATACAATGCTCAGCTACGCAACCGCATAGAACCAAAAATTGAGAAAATACTTTAGAAGAACCAAAATAGCTTTTGGAGAAATCAATCCACGACATCATAAATTTTGACTATCCGTCGAATTCTAGTGACTCCAAACTTAGAGGGAAGATGGGGCAAATACTTTTCGCTTACGGTCTCCCCAAAGGAACCGTCTCGGCCATAATGATGCTATATAAAAACACGAAAGTAATAGTTTGCTCAATGGATGGTGAAACAGACTACTTCGACATTGTAGCAGGTGCGCTTCAATTAGCCCCATACCTATTTATTATTTATCTAGACTATGTGATTAGAACGTCTATAGATTTAATGAAAGAAAACGACTTCAAGCTGTCAAAGAAAAGAAGCAGAAGTTATCCCGCACAAACTATTACGGACGCAGACTACATTGATGGCATAGCACTTCTGGCAATTTCATGCCACCTAAGCTGAATCCACGCTACATAGTCAGGAACATAGGCCTTCATGTGAACATAGACAAACCAGAATACATGGGATTTAATCAAAGAGGTGACACATTACCACACTAAAGGGTGGTCCTCTTAAACTTGTGTACAAATTCACCTACCTCGGTTGTTGAGTCTCATCAACCGAGAATGACATCAACACGCAACTAGCAAAGGCATAGACAGCTATCGATGAGCTATCGATCATATGGAAGTCAGACCTGACCGATAAAATAAAAAGATTTTTCACCTACCTCGGTTGTTGAGTCTCATCAACCGAGAATGACATCAACACGCAACTAGCAAAGGCATAGACAGCTATCGATGAGCTATCGATCATATGGAAGTCAGACCTGACCGATAAAATAAAAAGATTTTTCCAAGCAGCAGTCGTATCAATACTGCTATATGGATGCACCACATGGACGCTAACAAAGCGTATGGAGAAAAAACTTGAGGGCAATTACAAAAAAATGTTACGAGCAGTAGTGACGAAGTCCTGGAGGCAACACCTCACAAAACAGCAGCTGTTCAGCCACCTACCACCCATCACAAATACTATTCAAGTTAGACGAATCCGACATGCGGGACTCTGCTAGAGAATTAAGTGTGAACTCATAAGTGATGTTACCCTGTGGACCCCATCACATAGACGAGCAAAGGTTGGAAGACAAGCTAGAAAATATCTATAACAGCTCTGTGCTGATGCCTGGAGGACCTCTCGGGAGCGATGGACGATAGAGACGGGTAGCGAAAGATGGTCTGGGAAATCCGTACTGGCAGCGCGACATGATAATGATGATGATTTCTATATCGGCATCTGTAATACTTTTTGTATATCTTACATGTTTCATTGATTCACTTCTTCAGCTTTTTCTTCTTTCTTTGGTTTTTAAGGCTCATTTGATTTTTTTTTTTCACTACCGAGTTTTTCACACCAATGTCAGAGTAATCGTTCTCAGAAATATGTGACAGCAAGTGTCCTCAGGTCTCCAGGACACTTCTCAGTATTCTGGTCCATCTCAGCAATGCGGTAGTCTGGAATGTCTCTATTCTTCCTCTGATTTCCCACTCTTCAAGTCCTTTTTCGAAGCCTTTGACGACTGTTTCAAGCCTACCAATTCCAATTGGTATCACCTCCAACCTCATTCCTTAGCTTTCTTTGTTCAATGGCAATGTCGAAGTCTTTATTAATCTTTTCGCTCTCTATCATTTTCATTCTGAGATTTGTTGCCTAATGAGTTTTTCATACCAGTTTTTTTGACTGGTAAACTCTCCCTTCGGCCAGAGGGAAAGAATGTCTCCTCAGATTTCCAGAACTCTTCTTAGTATTCTAACTGATTTTAACTATGATTTATTCTGAATGGTCTCGATTTTCCCTTTGATGTCCTTCCTATTTAGAAACCTTTGATGACTTTTCTGAGGTCACCACCTATAATTGCTTTCACCGTTGCTTTCATTCTTTTACCTCTACTACTGCATTTAAGATGCTGTCTTATTTTAATGTCTCTTTCTATGAATTATACGAAAGAAATGAAAATGTACAACGATAAACATTTGACTAACTGACGCTAAATAATATTTGTGTATACCACATCTGATGTATCAGTTCCACCTAAAAACAAATTTAGAAATATATTTCATTCGTAGCCCATGTGCGTTATAAAGAATTTGCTGGCAATACTGTATTTCCCCATTTATTTTTACTACAATTGAAGGCAAATAGAGAACGCCTTGCGATTCGTGATTTTTTTTATTTGCTACTTGTAAGTTTCAAAGAGGCAATAATGGAGCTTAAGTTGCAATTAATACAATTATTTATGTATTTAAGTGGAATGATGTGACTGAAACACCGGGAGATTTGGCTAAAAAAAAAGTTGAAGTGAAAATATCAAAAGATCTCGACTCAAATCAACAATTACTGAGTTTAATTGGTGTAAACTGATCGAAAACATTAGTCAGAGAAATTTCATCTGTCCTTAATAAAAGAAGCAATTTTAGATTATGAAAGAGAAAAAATGCACTGTTCAGATATATCTTTCGGTGCAATATTCTTATGCATGTAACTCCCTGCTTGTTTCTAAAGACAACAAATTCATTATGTCTTTCATAAGAAGCTTGAAGAATAAATCATCCAAATTTGTTTGGTATGAAACAATAAGGACGGGGAGGTTACTTATGAAAAATAATATGCTTGAAATTTGGAATAATTCATTTTCGAAATTTCAAAAATATAAGGAAAGCCGAAATATTTGCCAACAGCAAATTTTTGCTAAATACATGAAATATTCAGATAATCGTCTAAATAAAATGAACATTAGTTAAGCCCGAACTATCAAAGAATTTAATGACCGTAATAGTGTATAAAAATAACCAGAATAAACGCAACAGAAGAAATAGACGAAATAACGAAAATAACTTTTTGTTTGAATATATGAGACGAATTGCCGTTAATAGTTTGGACAAATTTCCTCGTTTTTGTTCTCTTCATCATAATGCTATGGACCGCCACTCCAGTATATTTCTGTTCGAATTTTTTTGACGATTTTTTTTACAATTCATTCGAACCAATTTCAAATTGTTCATGTCAGAACGTTACAATTGCTGTTGATCCCAGCGCTATTTCGCCTGAGTTTTTCAGATGAGGTGTGTTAACTATAAAATGTTGATTATTTTGAACAAGTTCCATCGTCTTTTCTTATAAAAGATGTTTCCCTATATTCTCTGGCCTTCAGAATCCGTGGTATGTACAATGCCAAGGCAGAATTTAAAAGTTTATTCCTTGAATAGATATCACAATAAATACAAACTTCTAGAGGACAAATATGTTCTCGAAGTGCATCTAAAAATCCATGCAGTAATAGTTGATAATCAGTAAATTGTGAATGACTGTGTCTCGAAATAGGTGGATGATTGAGACGAAAAACTTCAAATGCATGGAAATATAAGAAAATAGATTTAGCTAATCAAAGGTGACTCAGTGCTCTTTACAGACAATGATTTTTAACAGTTAAAATGCGCTCGTCTTATTCTCATATCCCTTCCTTTTAATTGTGTCATGTATTTTCTTTTTCCACGATGATCAACTATTCATTGTTGAAATTTATTTTACTTATAATTCTTTCTAATTTTTGCCTGTTTCGGACATTTTGGGGAGGTATCATCATCATATCGTGCTGGCCGCACGGATATCCCTGACCCTCTCTCGCCACTCCTCCCTATCGTTCATCGCCCTAGGTAGGTCTTCAGGACAACAACCTGTATCCTCACATAGCTGCTGAATGTACGTTCGTGCTGGTCGTCCTGCTTTTGCGCGGCCATGTGTGGTGATCCATAAGAGTACATTTCTTATGAGTTCATCTCTGCTTCTCCAGCAATGTCCTGCATGTCTGGTTCGTCTAATTTGAATAGTTTTCGTGATAGGGGGCAGGTGGCCGTACAGTTGGTGTCTTGTGGGGTGTTGCTGCCAGGACTTGTTCAGGATTGCACGCAGCATTCTTGTGTAATTGCCATCTAGTTTCTTCTCCAGCCGTTTTGTTAGCGTCCATGTAGTGCATCCATATAGCAGTATCGATGTGACCGCTGCCTGAAGAAACTGCGTTTCATTTTATCGGTTAGGTCTGATTTCCATATAGTCGATAGCCTATTGATAGCTGTCCATGCTTTCGTTAACCTCGTTTCGATGTCCTTTTCGGTTGATTCGACGCTGCTTCCTAGGTACGTGAATTTGTCTACTAGTTTAAGAGGGGTTCCTTCTAGAGTGGAGATGTCCCCCGTTTGGTTATAGCACATGTATTCCGTTTTGTGTGCATTAACATGGAGGCCTATGCTTGCTGCTGCTCGTTCCAAACTATGCAGAAGTGTTTCGGCTTGGTCAGGTGTATTTGCCAGTATCGCTATGTCATCGGCGTAGTCGGCGTCGGTAATTGTTGTTGCGGGGTATCTTCTGCTTCTTTTCTTCGTCAGTTCGAAGCCATTCTCTTTGATTTTGTCAATCGATGTTCTAAGTACGTAGTCTAGACAAATGATAAAGAGGTACCGAGCCAGCGTGTCCCCTTGTAGTACTCCTGCTACAATGTCAAAGTATTCTGTGTCTCCATCTGGTGATCGTACTTTTACTTTAGTGTTTCTATAGAGAATCGTTATTGCCGCTACGGTTTCTTTAGGTATGCCGTACGCTAGTAGGATTTGTTCCATTTTTCCTCTGTGAATGGAGTCGAAAGCCTTGGTAAAGTCGACAAATATTAATGTCGCTTGTAGGTTCTTTGCCCGTATACCTTCAAGGATTCTGCGGATGGTTAATATTTGTGAGGTCGTGGATCTATTTCTTCGGAAGCCATTTTGGTTTTTTCTAAGTATGTTGTCGATTTTGGGTTCTATTCGGTTTCGTAGTAGGGCATTGTAGATTTTGGCAGCTATGGATGTAAGTGTTATGCCTCGGTAGTTTTTGGCTAATCCTAGGTCCCCCTTTTTAGAGAAGGGGAGTATGCATCCCTTCATCCATCTGTCTATCGGATTTTGATTGTATACTGCGTTGCAGTGTCGGAGCAGTATGTCGTCGAATTGTCTGGTCTTCCATACTTCCGGGGGAATTTCGTCCAGCCCTGCAGCTTTCCTATTTTTAATTTTTCTGAGAACCGAGTCGAGTTCTTCTTGTGTGAACGGTCCAAGTTTAATGTCTAATTGTTTGCTAATTATTCTGGTGATTGGTTCATGCGTTAATTTTGGTGGGTTTTCAAGTAAGTTTTCGAAGTGCTGTTTCCACAGTTTTATTCTTTCTTGTTGGTTTGCTGCTTTCAGTTTTGCTTTGGCTGTGTTCTTTCTTCTGCTCATTTCGTTTATTGTTTGCCAGGCTATTCTAGATTGTCTATCTTCCACCGAGTCTCTAATCTTATCTATCTGATTTTGAATGTATTCTGTCTGTTCCTTTATATATATATCTGCTAATTGATATTGTGCCGTTTTTAGTTTTAAGGCATTTGTGTTTATTGGGTTTTTTCGATAGTTTTTGGAGGCTGTTTTTACTAGTGCACGTTTTTCTCTCACCGCTAAAGTTTCCCATGGGACTCTATATTTAGTTTTAAGTTTTGTTGGAATGTATTTTGCTGCTGCCTCGAGGTGTGCATTGACGAAATTTTCGTATTCGTCGTTTGGTGTACTTTTTTGGGGGAGGTATAGTATTTTCAAAATAAATCCCAGGACACTTTCACAATTTAAATTTCTAACATTAAAATCGATATTTGAGTCTTAGAAAAAGACATTACAAATGACGTCAGCAAATGAAAAGAAGCGGATAAAAATTTGAATTCTTCTTCAGCAAAATCACTTTTAACATCATTTGTAAAGTTAGAATGTACTGAACCAACCATACATAAGTAGGCCCCTAACAATTTTTATCAAAGGTTAATTTACTTCTGAATTAAAAATATAAGGATTTTATTACTTCGGGTAGAATATTGTTCATTCAAAACAGTTATTAGAAGATATTTTTTATTATCAACTATTACAGCATTGGAAATATGTTAGCCAAAGTATGAATAGTAAAAAAAAAAAAAACGGCCATCGAACACAAATCGAGAATAAGATTATTGAATATTATATAGTCATAGATATTAAAGTTGTATAATTGATTAACAAACATCAGACGTTGAAATCTCAAACAAACCACTTGACTACGTGGGTAAAATCATTGCTAAAATGGTATATTCTTCTATGAAAATTTGTGATTTCCTCACTTAGATCAAATAATGCAAATATTTCCACCGGCCGAGTGTGAAGACATTGTGACACTGTAAAAAAATAACGACGGCTACTTGTTCAGCATTTTTTTTATGAAAGACATTGGACCTGACAGCTAAGAAATGAAAACAATATTCCCCAATTCCGAAAATAAAGGATTCCATTCGATATTCTGTCATGGATATCGAACATAACGACACATGTGGAAAGCCGAACAGTAGAATCGGTCGTAAACATTGAAATAAAACCAAATCAACTGATCCAAATAACTCAATGTAAAAAATACATTTCGAAATATCGGAAAATAAGCAAAATATTTCAGACGTTTATAGTTTTGTTTCTGTGAGAGAACCTCTTAAATTTATCCTTTTATAATCAAACAAGGGAAAGAATATTTTCTCTTTATTAAATTCTAACAAAAATTCTTTGTTACTAAGGGTCTATTTTATGTTTGTGAAAAGATGCAATCATTATGTAGAAGAGAAGTCTTCACGATTCCATTTTCACTTGTTCAGAACTGAAACGCGACAGCGACAATAATTCCAAGGCAATAGTAGATTTAAAGGGAAAACCACAAACCTACTTAGAATGGTTTCATACAACTTTCGCTTGTCGTCTCTTTCTCTCTCTTAAAAAAAAGAACTCATCAGTTTATCCATTTACTATGCCAAGATTTGTCATTGTTGCCCGGAGCTGTAGCGCAATTCAGTGTTTATAAAGTTACATTGGATGCAAAATAAATATTTACTTAATGTTTATATCACAGCTTTTTACTCTTGCCATTCTGACTTTGCTAATCAAGTTTCAGCGCTAATGTTAATGGAAACGTAAATGTTAAAGTGACAAAAATTTCAATAGATTCTTTTACCGTATTTTGCTTTCTACTGGGTAGGCACAGTGATTATTGCTGGGAATTTCCGGCAAAATCTGACCGTATCTCGACATCAAATTTCGGACCACTGAATCTCTTTATTGACTATATATATATATATATATATATATATATATATATATATATATATATGGGTTCGGTTGAGGGCTACTGTTATTATGATAGCTTTTATTGTTAATACTACCCGGGCGGTAAGAATTTTTTACTGAATATTTTGCCCAAATGCTTGTAAAAGTTTTATCAAAGAGAATACAATGCATACATACACACAATAATACCTCTCCCTATATATATATATATATATATATATATATATATATATATATATATATATATATATAACTATTGTTAATATAGAGATACGTATTTATATGTATATGTATATAAATATACACAGAAAACTTGAGACAGAGACAGAGAAAGAGGTAAATAGTTATATATATATATATATATATATATATATATATATATATATATATATACAGAAAACTTGAGACAGGGAAAGAGGGAAAGATAGCCAACGGCGCTGGACGACACTGTACCCATACAATTATATATATATATATATATATATATATATATATATATATGATTAAACTAGTGGTACACGAAAACTTAAAAAGACAAAAGATTAAGGGAATCATCAGTAAAAGGGAGACCAAATCATTCTAAAAAATCAAAAATTGCGAGGGCCCTTTCGTCCGACTCTATTCATGCAAAGAGCCGGAAGAATAATTAAAACGGGTAATTTATTTTAAAGTATGAGACGACTGTGTGACGGGGAAAGAAAAATAAATTATGAAACGTCCCCCAATATATGTAAAGTATGACTCCTTCTCTGTAGAGAGGGGTGATCTAAACCAACATAGATCGCCTCTAAGATGTTCAATTGGACTTTATTCCTGTCTCCTTGTAGAACAGAAAAAGTCAATTAATTGAATTAATTGAATCAAAGTCTATTAATTTACAAATCTAATTGTCGGTGTAATTCGACCTATATAGGTTGTACAAGGCAACGTTTGGAATTTCGACTAAGACATTATGTACCAAGAGGTATTTTAAATAGAAGCCGATTAACATCCGGGCAATCTTAGGTTATGGACTCGGCTATTGGAGAACATCTGTAAGCTATAAATAGTTGCAGGACCAACTATCAAGATGACTGTTTTTCTGTTCTACAAGGAGCCAGGAATAAAGTCCAATTGAACATCTTAGAGGCGATCTACATTGATTTAGATCACCCCTCTCTATGTAGACAGAGAAGCAGTCATACTTTACATATATTGGGGGACGTTTTAAGTACTGGTGTCACATAATGTTTCATAATTTCTTTTTATTTTTCTCTCCCTGTCACGCAGTCGCCTCATACTTTAAAATAAACGACCCGTTTTTATTATTCTTCAGGCGCTTTGCATGAATAGAGTCAGACGAAAGGGCCCTCGCAATTTTTTTATTTTTTACAATGGTTTTGTCTCCACTTTACTGATGATTCCCTTAATCTTTTGTCTTTATATATATATATAGTGTGTGTGTGTGCGCGTGCTTGTGTGTGTGCGTGTGACACACAGCAAATGAGATCTAGTTTTCTCTTATAACACTATTATTTTTGTGCTATAATAACGATAAAATTCGTCTTAAAAAGTATCGATATCACACGAGAGAACGTCATATTCTGACACAACTCATTATACAAATCTCCATCGAAAAAAAATTCTGAAATTTTAACTAAAAGCATTTACTTTATCCGAATGAATATGAACATTTAGGTTGTTTTTTTTTTTTTTACTTTCGTCAAGTAAAGAACACATAAAAGATGTCTGATCAAAGACTACAAAAACATTACGATTAAGATAACCCGAATTAATTCTTAATGTTTGTCAAACTAAATCATTTATCCATTTCTAACTATTCATCGGGTATTGATTTGCTTAAAGTAAACATTACTCCAGATTAACACACACCACAGTACAAGACAAAATCCATCTCATTATAGAAAGGTCAGCGATTTATTATTTCTTTTACTCTAGAAGTCTTATTTGCAACATCAGCAAAGCGCTCTAAAAATGATGGTACGTATCTTGCACGCACCAATTCAATCATGCTTTTTGCCGTCTACCATCCGGAATACCAGTAATGAGACATTTTCTCGAAATATCTGACAAGTAAGGCTTCTCATATGTACCCATCCATTCATGCCCTTTTCCATCTGCCATTAGGAATACCAATGATGAGACATCTTTATAAAGATGTCAAACTATTTTACAAAGTAGAAGGATGTGGATTCATATATTTTCCAAGTGATTACAGTGGCAGCTTAATTGGTACTTTGATTTTCCGATTCCTTTTATACCTGTTAATAACAGTAAGGATTGATCACAAGCATCTATATAATCATTTGTATATATATATATATATATATATATATATATATATATATATATATATATATATCTTTCTCGTTAAACAACGTACATAATTCTATACAATATTCCTATTAAGTCAAATGACGTAATTTAAACATCAAACGCTGATTTGCCAGTTAAACGGCTAACTTTTTCTCACTATACATATTTTCCCGTAGGTTTTTGTATTTCACATTTCTAATCATCCATCGTTAACTTAAAATTATTAATATCACCCCTCATGGTCCTGATGATGGTTCAGTAGAACCGAAACGCTATAGTGTTGACCCGTTAATAAATCATTCCTTCCACTTGGATCGTTGTCATCAGTTTTTCTACATATTGTCGGATTACAATCCTTTATTTACTCTTCATATATATATATATATATATATATATATACGATTCTTGTTTTAATATGTATGTACACACACAAACTAAAGATGTACACCGAATTAATAGAGGCCCCAACTTTTCCTGAATAAATGCCAATGAACCGAAAATAGTACCTTTGTTGGTAAACCATTACGACACCGACATCAGATGTAGTTTAAACTGTCTCGTACATTTTGCAGGATGACTCGAGAGAGAGGTAACAGCATTGAATTAAAATGTAATTTGCTGAAATGGTCCATTTTATTGGGTTATTATCTTTTTTTTTTTTTTGTAGTCGCCGTCATTGATCAGGTTCTTATGTCCACAGAGAAACCCTACAGTTTTCTTGTGCTGCTGATGTTTATTTGGCATTTGCATTTTACGGGGATATTTCTCGCGGAAAATCAAAAAAGTGGCCACCTTGAAAACAAAGGGTGCCATCTTTCTGGCTCCAAGTGGCATTCCATATTCAAATGGCTTTAAATCCTATCCAAATTCTTTGTCTGTCCCAACTAAAAGATCTATTTACCTTTTACGTCACACATACGTCATCAAGATGAGTCTATTTCTACAAACGGAAGAGAACAAAACTCCTCATCATATTGCTTTCTCTACCTTTCTGCTTTGCGCCTGTCCACACACACACACACACACACAAACACACGTATATATATATATATATATATATATATATATATATGTATATATATATATATATAATTTGTGTGTGTGCACGCGCGTGTGTGTATGCGTGTGTTTGTGTGTATATAGAAAAACCTTAGTTTCAGCGCGATGTCGTCTACTTCTTGACTTTATAAATGTGAATTTATTTCTTTGATTAGATTAATGGATGTTCAAAGTATGCAGTATTGGAAGAGTATAAAGAAATACGGAACTAAAGTATCTCTTTACAAGATTTCATCAACTGTATCGAAGAAGACGTTGTCTCTTTCAGATGAGTGAACCATTAATTTTGTGTTTTTGTTAAGCATCATTACAGCAATTACATTTTCTTTTAGAAGACCATATCCTAGTCGTATTTGCTACCACATTTCCTGTGTGTATGGAATCGTATGTCTTGGAGAAACCTACGTAGTGTTGCCTCGAAATTCTTTGCTCGTAGTCCTAAGGAATTTCTATCCAGGGAGGAGTCCTTCTGGATTAATTGCTAAGTGCTAGCTCGGGGTTTCAAATTGACTATTTCGAATCCCAATCGCAAAATAATAGTCTTTTTCTGACAAATACCCTTGGATAAGACATAAACCCTCTTATTCCTCAGATGTTGGTTAAATAGTATCACTGCTGTTCTATTAAAAGGATGGATATAGCATTGAATTACCCATGAAATTAAATATGCCATTAAACAAAGAAACTAAGAAACCATTTCTATCTTACTATTTTGATGAAAATACTTTGATGATATAATGGAAATTAAAAAATAATATACAATAATAAATAATGAAAAGGTATATATTGTAAAGCAATCGTTTATTGTGAGGATGACGTGGATAAAGAAACAAACGGAATTTCGATTCGACGTATCGATGGAGTTATTAGTCGCAGCTGAGATATTAAAGTATCTGAGTTCCATTGTAAACCCTAATCTCGTAGGGTTGTAAATCGATGACAAATTCATGATTGTGAAAAAAACCCCAAAAAAACACGGACCTTGAAAGGGAAAGAAATTGTTGACATCTTTAAACAAGTTGGGTTTGATGTGGAAATAGTTGAATGTAAAGAAATTGATAAAATGGATGTCCCATTTATATACAGTAAACCCGTTTCGCAAACAGGGAAAGAGGTTGACGTGCATTAATAGAAAAACCAATCATCCCATCGTTTTGTTTAAAAAAAAAATAGAAAAATATTTGCATGGAGCTTCCAAAACATTCTTCCCTTGAAAAAATATTTACATGGGGCTTCCGAAACATTCTTCCCATAGAAAAATATTTGCATTAAGCTTTCAAAACATTTTTCCCAGAGAAAAATATTTGCATAAGGCTTCCGAAACATACTTCCCATAGAAAAATAGTTGTTTTGGGCTTCCGAAAAATTCTTCCCATAGAAAAATATTTGCATCGGGCTTCTGAACTATTCTTCCCATATAAAAATATTTACATGGGGCTTCTGAAATATTCTTCCCATAGAAAAATATTTACATGGGGCTTCTGAAATATTCTTCACATAGAAAAATATTTACAAGGGGCTTCTGAAATATTCTTCCCATATAAAAATATTTCCATCGAGCTTCTGAAATATTATTTCCATAGAAAGATATTTACATGGGGCTTCTGAAATATTCTTCCCATATAAAAATATTTGCACGGGGCTTCTGAAATATTCTTTCCATAGAAAAATATTTGCATTGAGCTTCCAAAAATTCTTCCCATAGAAAAATATTTCCATGGGGATTCTGAAACTTTCTTCTCGTCTGAAAATATTTACACTGGGATTCCGAAACTTTCTTCCCATAGAAAAATATTTGCATGGGGCTTCCGAAACATTCTTCCCATATGAAACTATTTACACGGGGCTTTTGAAATATTCTTTCCATAGAAAAATATTTGCATGGGCCTTCTGAAATATTCTTTCCATAGAAAAATATTTGATAAAATAACAAGCACCAAATAAAATATATCAAGGATCTACTTCATTTCCATGGAAAGGTTCGATTTTATAATCAATCGTCTTCGTTTAATAATGGACAATATTGAATAATTATTGCTTTGTCAAGGTACCAAATGAAAGAGGGAAAGAATGTAAAAAAACAAATTCAAAGGAAAATTATTCCACAAAAATTAATAATAGTAGTTAATTAATAATAGTCTCATAACTACATTAGGAAAAGTTGCAAAGTAAATGACGTGAGATAATATCAACCTGTGGAATTGTCTTGTTGTATACAAATTGGCGCCTGATTAAATATCTAAAATTCTAATAGATTTTAAAAAACATGATGAAAAAGAAGAAAAAAAGAAAATAATTTCGTCGGCTATTTGATGCCAAGCTCATCCCTGCAAAAAGGACAGTTGTGTAACTATTTAACCTATAGCTTTGATGGCATGTAAGTTCATACATCTCCCAAGAGGTATTCGTCTGAAAAGGAATAAGAAAATTAATCGTGGCGTGAATGACTAAAGTGCTCAACTTCGGCCTCGAAGTTATGCGAGTTAAAAATACAGTCGCTCTATTACTTTTGCGTTCGAACCAATAACCTTGAGGAAGATATAAACACTTTTACCCTCGCCAACAAGGATGGCTTTAGAATTGAATAATAACTATTCGACAAGAAAATCACACCGAATTAAAAATTAATGTAATAGCGTAATATGTATATATATATATATATATATAGGAATAATGAGTTTCCCTTGCAATGCCGTGGTTAGCAAGGTTGTCGTCTAGACTAATAGTGCAATGAATTCCCTCACTACAGTTGTTTCGAAATAGACTACGCTAATATATTTAGGGTGTATATAGCATTTGATCCAAAGTAGTAACACTTGTAATGAGTTTGATTACGAGTGAACGATGTCAAGCGCATTAAATACAGAAACTCAAACAAAGAAGACCCTGTGCATTTACAGTTTTTTTCTATGTATAACTGTGAGTGTAAATATATGAAACGATTTTAGAGATATATACTCAGAGGTATATTCTTATTTTCTAAGATTAACCGAGCACAAGATCACTCGAGAGTGGCACCCAGTTAGCATCAGACTTATTACTCGAAGGCGGAGGCGTGTTTAGCGTAACGATTACCGTCGTAGGAAATGGAATCGACGCCCGATTTCAAAACTTGGAGGAGGCTTTTAGCGTTTCTACTTTGCACTAATACGCTTGGGAAAAGCATGACGCCATCTTTTCTCCTCTCATTTATGGGAAAATAGTAAAACTAACAGGATTCTTTAACTTTGGCTAGACAACCGGAATAGGAGAAAGAAAATTCTGAATTCAAACCAGTTTTATACCTTTTTCATACAAACCATTGCAAATCCTTTTGGAATGGTTACATAAGTACAGACGACACGAGAGAGTCGATAGTTGTGAAAATCATCCTCATTTCCAGGACAGAGGCCCAAATTAAATAGATCTGATACTCTGAAGCACCAACTTATTTCCTTTTAAATTCAACGTATTGGGTTTTTAAATTATCAGTGGGGGTGAGGAGTCTCCATGGTTTTGTGGCTAATGAGCTATACTGTAATATCATAGTGAGTCAGTTTGAATTCGTGCTAAGAGGTTCACTTTCATTCATACTTTGCAAAAGGTATATACTCCTTTATCTACCCAGCTATGGGTTAAATAGCATCACCACTGTTCTTCTACGAGGATCGCTTTGGTATTAAATAACCATCGAAGATTGATTTACCATTAAATAGATGAACAAAAACAAAGCATCATGGTTGAGTCTGAAACTCTATCAGATTGATATATAGAATTTTAAGTAGAAAAGAAAAGTTGTGTATTTGCAGTTTTGCGTATTCATAGACATATCCTCGGCTTAATGTTAATATTTGTTATTCATTCTATTAGAGACATTGATCATTAGTTTTGAAAAGTAAAATCATTTACTCAGAAAAGAATGATATAAATAACATAACACTTCAATATATATATTGTTAATTAGTTTCAATAGTTGCTTCAATGATATTGCATGATTAAACTAGAAGCACACACTGAATTCCTGACAAAAGCTCAAATTTTGCTTCGTCTATGAAAATGTATTACTTTCTCCCAGCCATTCTTTTGTTTTTCTTTTTTTGAGTGACTTGAAATTATTCTATTTTCATCACCATAATAATACAATTAGAATGATGCAAAATTCAAATTTCTGAATCCTATTACAATCATCGTTTCTCACTCTGCACTTGTCAGAGTTGTAGCTGGTCGTTGCTACAGACCCTTTTTTTTTCTGTGCGAATACATTGCTGCAACTTTTTTTTATGCTATTCTACGTTCTTTTCTATTTTACATTAGGTAACAGGATGGAAGCTTTACTACATTTTGTGCGTACGGAAGTGATACAGTGAAAGACATCTCGGTTGGAGACATTCTTTATATATATATATATATATATATATATATATATATATATATATAATATAAAAAATATATACACACACACACACACATATATATATATATATATATATATATGCTCTGTTAAAAATAATATAACAGACTTTCCTTGTTTATTATTCTACAATAGGGGTTGCAAAAAAGTATTAAAAATGAAAGCTATAATGAGTGGAAAGAAAGTTTATGTTCTTGTCGAGTTTTGTTTTCTAGGCGTTTTGCCAATAGCTGCTTTCATTTCCTTGTGACAACGTATCACACTTTTATTTCAAGTTTGCAATATAGTCATGTATTTATTATTATTTACTCATTAGAGTTTTTAACATCAGTGTTACCGGATGGTCTTTCACTGGAATTTGAGTGACAGCTAGTCTCCTCAAGTCTCCAGGACTCTTCTCAGTAGTCTGGCCGTTCTCAAAAATGCTGTTGTTTGGAGAGTCTCTACTCGTCCGCCAACTTCCAAGTCCTCCAGTCTCTTTAATAATCCTTTAGTGGCTATACCAAACGCACCAATCACAATTGGTATAATTGTCACCTTCAAGTTCCATAGTTTTTTCAATTCCCAAGCAAGGTCGAAGTACTTATCCTTCTTTTCACATTCTTTCAGTTTTATTCCGTAGTCAGCCGGGCCATAAAGTCGAGAATTTTGCGAATTCTCTTTTTTGTTGATTCTTATTAGGTCTGGTCTTCTGGCCGGGATTACGTGATCCGTTTGCATGTCAAAGTCCTATAGGAGTTTATGTGTGTCATTTTCTATGAGAGATGCTGGGTTGTGTATATACCATTTGTTCGTATGGTCAAATTAAATTTCTTGCATATCTCCCCGGGGATCACCTTGCCCAATCAGTCGTGTCTCGTCTTATAATCCTTCTGTGCTAATTTTCTGCGTTCGCTTATTGTGTGAATGATGGTTTCATCTCTATCACGACATAACCTGCATTTGCTATTTTGTTGCGTCTTATCTATTCTCGTTTTGATATGATTGGTTTTTATGACATTGTTTTGAGATGTTGTTTATTAGTCGTTTAAAACACCCATTGAGTTGTTTTTCTTCCAATTTTTGTTCCCAAGTTATTGTCATTCTATTGGTCATCGTGTTGTCAGTATCGTTTCTGATGACCGTAATCAGTCCTCTTTCGTGTTTTTTCTGAGTAGTCTTCGAGTCGTTGTATCGATGCGTCAACGCTGTCTTCAATGCTGGCAAGTCCTCTTCCTCCCTCTTTTTTTTTATACATATAGTCGGTCAACGTCGTCTCTTGGATGCAATTCTTTATACATTGTCAATAGGTTTCTTGTTCTCTTGTCCATTTGTTTAAGTTCATATCTGGTCCACTTCAGAAAGGGTCCCGAATATCTAACGGGGGACTCAGCCCAGGTATTTATTCCTTTGATAAGGTTTCTGCTTGACAGTTTTATCCTGTGCAGTTTTCTAGTTCTCCTGAGATATTCTTTTTGAATTTTGTCTTTCTTTCCCATTTGTTTGATGATGTCAGCCTTCAAAATGCCCAAGTATTTGTAGGTTTCTTTTTCTCCGAGAGCTCTTATCTTGATTTGGTACATCCATTCCGTCAGTTATATGTCGTTTGCCACGTTTCATTACAATAATGGCACATTTTTCTATGCCAAATTCCATTCCTATCTCTTGACTGTATATTCTAATTGCGTGTATTAGAGTTTTCAGTTCTTTTTCATTTTTTGCAAAAACTTTGATGTCATCCATGTACATTACGTGATTGATCTTTACCGGCGATCTACTAAGTTTGTATCCGGTTGTGCATTTTCTGAGTATGTGATTAAGTGGCATCATGGCAATTATGAATAGTAACGGTGATAGTAAAAATACCTCTTTGGATCTTTGTTTCAGCCAAGCTTCTTCCACCTGCGGACAATTCCACTCTCAAGATTTTCATGGTTTTCTTGGTAAAGTTTATGACTACATCTGATATTTTGTACATTTTGAGGCCGTTTATTATTCAGCTTAGCGGGAACATGTCATATAGCTTTTTGTAGTCAATCCAGGCCATAACTAGATTTTCCGCCCGGTCTTGGTCTCGTAGAGGATGCAGTGATCTATGTAATGTAACGCTACAGTGCCTCCGGATCCTTTGTGGCATCCTTTCTGCTCCTCAGGAAAAAATCTGCGGCTTGTTAGCGAGTAATAAATCAATTCCCTCATTTGTGCTGTTAATATTTTCCACATGATCGATAGGCAGGTCATGGATCTGTAGTTGTTTTGGCGGATCCGATTTATTGAGTCCTTTTGGATCAACGTGGTTTTTCTTTTGGTCATCCATTCGGATACGTGTGCTCCTTGTAGGCATCTGTTTATTTCTAGTGCTAGTCTGGCGTGAATGGAGGTGAATTTCTTGAACCAGAAATCATGTATTCCATCATGGCCGTTTTCCAATTATATATTTTTTAGTGTCATCCTGAGTAAATTATTGTATATTTCCGCTTTTGAGCCTTCTTCGAGCTCTTCTATTTTTTTTTTTTTTTTGTCATTTTGTTTATCCATTCGGATTTTCTGTTATGTTTTTTTTTTTTTGGTGGCCATATTTTAGTCCAAAATCGTTCGGTTTCTTTTGCATCCGGTTGTTGGTATGTTTTCGTATTATCTCCTCGCACTTGTTGGTAGAATTTTCTTTCGTTGTTTTAGAATGTCCTGTTTTGTCTGTAGTGTTTTACCCTTTCCCGATATCTCTTTAATCTTCCTTCTTTCACCAGTACATTTTGGTTTATTTCCTCAAATTGCATTGTTATATTTTATTGTGTTGTCTGCCTTGTTGTCTCTATGTGTTCCAACGTCTTTCCTTTGTTCTATCATTTTGGCTTGTTTTCGTAGATGTTTTATCTGCGTTTCCAGTCGAATTGACCATCGTGGTTTTGATTTTCTCACAGACTAATTTTGCCCCAGCATAGATTACTCCATTTAATTCGGTTATATTTTCATTGATATATAAGGTAGTACTTGATTTATTTATTTCGTTTTCGATATTTTCATGCCTGTTTTAACTGTCAGTTCTTTTACTAAAG
>OY757918.1:112012790-112107790 GCA_963585895.1 Sepioteuthis lessoniana
ATTGCAGTTATAGTAATAAAAATGATTTATCTGTATTGTTATAAAAATAACACTGAATTATTTTTATTCTACGAGGTCTTCAGTGCGGAAATTCTGATTTAAGTGTAAAATCAGAAGTTCTGATAATATTAATGAGAAAATTTTCTTTCTCAAAACGAGTAATCAAATAGAACGTATGACAAAAATATTTTCGTTGACTTTTTATTTTATCCCAAGAGACGATAAAAAAGAACTCACTAATTTTTTCAAGGTTTTCAAAAAAAAAAACCCAACATAATATGGAATTTAAAGAGATTTGTGATAATTTAATGACTAGATAACATAAGCAAAACGCTGCAATAAGGCAAATCATTATTGTTTACCTTTAATTCTTCAATACATTCTATTTGAAGTTACGTACTATCTTTTTCTCATAGCCAGTGTTTATTATCTTGTTCTCTTCTTTAGCTCGTTACTTGCTTTCACGGAGTTGAACTTGAATGGACAGAAATATTCATTTCTTTTCTGCTAGGTTAGAAAACGCATTTAGTTACTGTTTGGTTAATATTGGCAACTGACAAAATTCAAAAGTTTGTAAGCTGTCAGCCTCTTTTTACCCTGAAGTTTTGAACTAAAAATGACGTCATGTTGTTCACAAGGGCGTATGCATTTCACGAGAAAATACAACTTTAGTATTAACTTTATTGAGAATTTTCTTTCATCTTATTTCATACTTGTAAAACTCGAACTGTCAAAGATGAACTTCGTGAATCGGAAGAAATAATTGATAAGCTCTCGGTGAGATTTAAATTCACATACCTATTGTCTCTAAAAACCAACAGAGATACGGATAGGTATCAGTTTGTCGAATCCCACATCAGAAAATCCGAACCTTAGTGTTCCTTGTTGTCGTAGATTGCTAGTCAGTACTGTATTCGTCAAAGGAAAATCGGCTAAAAATTAAGATATAATAAAATACTCGTCAAAAGAGTTGCTAACACTCCATATAAAAATCTGAATATACAAAAGATTATTTTAATATTCTATAATGACTTGTGGTAATATGAGATTTTAAATTATATTTCAGACTAGTTGGCTGGGGCTGTAGAATACCCTAACAGCATCTCTGCTGGGAGGTAAGCCCCACCTACCCACACATGAGTGTACTGTATATGACACTAAACGAGCTGAGGGTAAAGTTCCCAGGTTCACTCTGACCCGGAGTGGTAGTACCAGTTAGAGCTCTATCTAGGGCTAAAATCGCACTGTTTAATCATTTGCAATACTTGAAACCATTTTACTCTGTGCGAACAATAAATAGCCATGCTTGAAACCATTTAACTGTGTGCTAACAATAAATAACAAGAATTAAAACTATTTAACTGTGTGCTAACAATAAATAGCAATATTTTGAAACTGTTGATTACCACTAAACACTATGACTGGGCCCTCCTTAACAACAGAGATATTAGAGATAAATATGTATTAGAACTAAGAAACAGATTCGAGACACTACGAGAGAAGGAAGAAAAAATACCCCAAACGACGAATATGAGAATTTCGTTAACGCACACCTCGAGGCGGCATCGAAGTGTATTCCAACAAAACCTAGAACGAAATATAGAGCCCCATGCACCTGTGAAAACTGCCCCCAAAAGCTATCGGAAGAACCCAACAATTGCAAAAGCCCGAATACTAAAAAAGGCACAATATCAATTAGCAGGCATATATCTAAAAGAACAAACGGAATTCATACAAAATCAGATAGATAAGATTAGAGACTCGGTGGAAGATAGGAAATCTAGGATAGCCTGGCAAACAATAAACGAAGTGAGTAGAAGGAAAAGTACAGCCAAAGCAAAACTGAAGCGGCAAACCAACAAGAAAGAATAAAACTGTGGAAACAGCATTTTGAAAACCTACTTGCTAACCCTCCGAACGTTACGCAGGAACCGATCACCAGAATTATCAGTAAGCAATTGGACATTAAACTAGGACCGTTCACCAAAGAAGAACTCGACTCGGTTCTTAGACAAATTAAAAATAGGAAAGCAGCGGGGCTTGACGAGATTCCCCCAGAAGTGTGGAAGACTAGACAATTCGACGACATACTGCTCCGACACTGCAACGCAGTCTATAACCAAAATCCGATAGACAGATGGACGAAGGGATGCATCCTCCCCTTCCCTAAAAAGGGTGACCTCGGATTAGCCAAGAACTATCAAGGTATAAAACTTACATTCATAGCAGTCAAAATCTACAATGCCCTACTACAAAAACCCATAGTACCCCAAATCGACAAAATCCTGACGAAAAACCAAAATGGCTTCAGAAGAAACAGGTCCACGACCTTACAAATATTGACCATCCATAGAATCCTAGAAGGCGTAAGGGAAAAAAACCTACAGGCGACATTACTATTTGTCGACTTTACCAAGGCCTTCGATTCCATTCACAGTGGGAAGATGGAGCAAATCCTACTTGCATACGGCCTATCAGAAGAAACCGTAGCTGCAATAACGATTCTCTACAGAAACACCAAAGTGAAAGTGTGTTCACCGGATGGAGACAGAACACTTCGACATTGTAGCAGGAGTACAACAAGGGGACACGCTAGCCCCATACCTCTTTATCATCTGTCTAGACAGCGTAGACATCGCTTGATAACATTAGGGAAAACGGCTTCGGGCTGACAAAGAAAAGAAGCAGAAGGTACCCCGCAAAAACAATTACCGACGCCGACTATGCCGATGACATAGCGCTACTGGCCAATATACCCAACCAGGCCGAAACACTACTGCATAGTTTGGAATGAGCCGCTGCAGGCATTGGACTCCACAAAAGTGAATTTATGTGCTTTAATCAGAAAGGTGACATCGCCACACTAGACGGAACCTCTCTGAAACTGGTTGACAAATTCACCTACTTTGGAAGCAGCATCTCATCAACCGAAAAAGACATCGGCACACGGCTAACGAAGGCATTGACAGCTATCGATAGGCTTTTGATCATATGGAAATCAAACCTGACCGATAAAATGAAACGCAGTTTCTTCCAGTCTTTGGTCGTGTCGATACTGCTATATGGATGCACTACTTGGACGCTGACTAAACGGCTGGAGAAGAAGCTAGACGGCAATTATACAAAAATGTGTAGAGCAATATTGAACAAGTCCTGGCAGCAACACCCCACAAGGCGCCAACTATACGGTCACCTACCTCCTATCACGAAAACTATCCAAGCTAGACGAACCATACATGCCGGACACTATTGGAGAAGCAAGGACGAGTTCGTAAGTGATGTACTCCTGTGGAACCCCGCATATGGCCAATCAAAAGCAGGAAGACCAGCTCGAACATGCATACAGCAGTTATGTGATGATACAGGATGTAACCGTGAAGACCTGCCAGAGGCGATGAATGATAGGGAGATATGGAGAGAGAGAGGGTCAGGGATATCCGTGCTGGCCGCACGACAAGATGATGATGATGATGATTGTTCACAAACATTAATTAACAATACTTGAAACCATTCAATTACGTGCAAACAAGTGAGTTCAGGTTTGTTTAAGAAGTGTTACCTACAAACTATTCATTTAAAACCATATAATATTTGTACAATCAGAATATTAGGTATTATATAATCATCAAAGGTTGATATGCCATTAAACCAAATGATATAACCTATCCTAAATCATATTTTTTACTTTCTTTTAAATCCCAATCTGCAACGTTATATTCAGTTAATTTGAACCAACTTAACGATTTATGATTTATATCATAAAAAAAAACCAGGAGCCTCACAATCCTCTTTAACATAATAAAGAAAATCACGATCTTTTTCATTTTGGATTTGTACTTAATCAACTTACATTTCCTCCTCGATTATTTCCTGATAACAATAGTTACCATTATACGCTTTACAATCGCATAATCATCATTATCTTTCTAAATATATGAAATGCGATGGAGCATTATTTACAAGATTCATATTATATCTTCGTCTTGACTGTTATATTGATATCGTTTCAGGCACAATGCCCTCTAGCCATGTCTTAGTAGGTAAAGTTCAAGAAATTTCGAACCGGAACCTTTATTCAATTCTCGGAAGTAAATTGTTTTCCTTCCGCTGTCCCAGCCAAGAAATAACTCATGCCATCCAATGTTTCTTAATATTTATTTCGCCTTTGAATTTTAGTTTCTCGTTCCACTATGACTGGAATCAGGGACCAAACTCACAAACTAAATGTACATTCGTTGGTTAACAATCTGTTAACCAATGTCTTTTTCTCTCACCCAATTCCGATCATTTCAAGAGCCTTAAATTTAATGTCATTTTGTCTGACTCTTCAATAGGGTCAATGTATGCGTTTTTGACTTAATAATTATTTGTATTATAAACCTTTTGACTTTAATGCACAATTTTGGTAAATCCAACTCTACAAACAATGTTATGCCTCTATAATGCTTAAAAAATGAGAAAAGTTTTCTTTATTGGAGAAATAAAATGACCTTAAAGAAGATTGCAGAATTGAATGTTCATAAATGAAATTGCTATGAGTAAAAATGTAACGTAATTGAACGGCTTATAGGAATGAATAGATAAATGAATAAAGAAATAAATAAAGCAGACTCTAGTTGCTGAATAACAAAGCCGCAAGTGACTTAGGAAAATTGGAGGTTCGAAATCCCGTGCGTATGCACGAGTGAAAGTTGATGTTTCTGCTCCCCACACGAGAGACAGAAGTGAGGGGACAACTTGTGTCCTTTCAGGAAAAGACGTCGAGAACTAAGAAGCTGAACACGTCAGTAGAACATCAGGCTCAAATATGTAAAGGACGAAAGTTTACAAGGTTTCATTTGGGGAGTGGAATTGCAAAGGGGGCGTTAGAAAACACGACCCACCAGACAAGCATGTTAGAACCAGAAACAATTTCAAGGTCTATGTCTTCTCAGCTTTTTCTTACGAGGGTATGTTGCTTATAATTGTCTATTACACGTTGTTGTCTCAAGTATCCTCATTCCATTTCTTTCTCCTGACGACTGCTAGCTACCTAGTAATAAAGAAACTTTGGTGTATGTTTAACAGAGTTTCGCGTTCTTTCCTCAGCGGGGTCACAACGGGATCGCGTAAAGTTTCTTTAAAACCTCAACGGTACATAAATGTATTTTGGTGCCGTACCAGTCCATGTGCTTATGGCGTGCTTACTTCACAGGAAAAACAACAGAAAAGAAAGATAGAAAGACGGAGTAAAGAGATAGAAAAAAATGGAGAGAAAAGAAAACGCCTAAAAATGCAAGAAAGAAAAAGAAAGAAAAGAAAAAAACTGAGAAAAACCGACGAAAAGAAAGAAAATAAAAAATAAACAGAAGAAAACCGACTGAAGAGAAAAAAAAAACAGCAAAAGAAAGACGAAGTAAAATGATAAAAGAAAAAGAAACTGAAAAGAAAACTCAAGAGAAGAACGGGAAAAAGAAAGAAAGATAAGACTGCAAGAAAATAGAAGGAAGAAGAGAAAATCTTTTGACGAAGAAAAGGAGACAAAGAAAAATTGGAAATATTTAGACTGTCGGACGACTAAGAAACAACCCGTGAGTTCGTAGTAGAGACAAGGGCAGAAGAAAAGGAGAGGAGGCCGTCAAAATAAATAAATAAATAAGAATAACAGAAAATGAAAAACAGAAAAAGGCAGAAAGAGAAAAAAACGAGGAATCAACATGAAAGGTAAAAACAGAAGAGGAAAGATACAAGATCACAGGTCGAAGAAAAGATAGAAAGAAGAAAAATTTAGACCTGAAAGTAAAGAAACATACAAGACCACGTGTTGAAAAAAAAAAACAACAACAGAACAGGATGAAAAGAAAAAAATACAAGACCAAGTGTTGAAAAAAAGATAGAAAGAAGAAAAAGTATAGAAGAACTGAAGGTAAAGAATACGATATCAGAAATTGAGCAAGACGATGGTTTTCGTAAGGTTTGGAGCCTGAATTTTCCGAGTTTCAACGTAGTAAAGAGATAAATGATAGTTGTTTGAAAGTAGTGATTTTTCTAAGTGGTGGGATGGAGTTCAAATTCTGGGCGATCTCTCCAGGTTTGTTTTTTTCTATCTAGGGTAATGTCTGGGATTTTGCGTTGGCAATGAACAAAAAAAAATTAGGAAAGAAGAGACGGAAGTACCGACAGGGAAAGGTCCCGCTAAGAAATATCTCATTAATTAATGTGTAGGTAGTGGGGTGTTGAAGGGGAAACAGAGAAAAAATCATTTTAGAAAGAAAACTTCTTGTTCTGGAGGCGAGCCAAAATTTGTGTTTATACGGATAACTGTTAGAGCATATTAAAAATTTACAGTACGATTATGTGAGCTTAAAGAAACGGAGGGGAAAGAGAAGACGAAAGGAGATAGAAAAAGAAAGACAAGTGAGAGGAAGTAATAAAAAGGGCACAAAAAAAAAAAAAACAAGTGAGAGTAAAGAATTATATTTCGCAAAGTAAGAAAGATATTGACTTAAAAAAGAAAAAGAAAAAAGAACTGGTTTGGAAAGGAGGGAAAAAAAGAAAACTGTATTGACTTTAGCAACATGGAAAAAAGGAGAAAGATGAATGAACTTTGAACGTGTTGCTCGTTCCTTTGTCCATTGTGCTCTATTGAATTGTATTGTTATATGAGATTGCTGAGACGAGTCCAGATTAAAAACAGAGGATAAATGGTTAAAGTTAAATAATTACTTATATTGGTGAGCCAACAATGCTGGGAATTTAGTTTTTAAAATTTTTTACGGCTAAAAATGTTAGAATTGTCTTGAGGAAGGTATGTAACGTAAATAAACGGGTCATAGGAAATTGTATAAATAAAAAGAGAAATAGACAAAACAAACAGTAGTCGCTGAATAACAAGGCCGAAAATAATTCAGAAAAACTGGACGTTAAAAATATTGGGTGCATTCACGAGCGGAAATTGATGTTTCTGCTCCCAACAGGACTGGCGGAAGTGAGCGGACATTAATGTCTTTTCAGGAGTCAATGGTGAGACGTAAGAAACTGAAGACGTCAGTAGGAAAGGAGACACGAATATGTAAGGAAAAGAAAGTTTATGAACTCCAAATTCTGGGGCACCCAAAAAAGGCTGTTCGATCCATCAGACAAGCATGTTAGAACCAAGAAAAAATTCAAGATCTGTGTCTGCTCATCTGTTACTCAAGAGGATATGTTGATTATTTTTGTCCAGTTGACGGTTGTCTCATGTTTCTATACACCGTTTCTTTCTCCAGACGACTGCTTGCAACCTAGTCGTAAATAAACCTTTCGTGTATGTTTAACAGAGTTTTGAAATTATCAACTTGTTACCACGGTCAGGTCACAATGGGGTTCAAAATCTCTTTATTACCGCTATGGTACTAAGAGAAAAAGTTCAAAAAATTCACCCATAGGAACAACTCTTATAGGTAATTAAAATACTTTTCAAGAAATTTTAAAGTAACCAAATTAATATGGAATATTTCTTTTCAAAACAAGTAGGCTAAGATGAGAATAGATATTCATTGATAAAATTTTGCCAACGACCGAAATTTAGAAACAGACTTTGCTATAAATATATCAACTTCTGTAAAACCAGAATTATACTTCAAATTTAAAGAACAATAATTGCAGAATGAAATCTTTAGATTATAACAAACTTTATTCAGAAGACCATTACATCTCTAACACTATCTTGGTGTTACAAGTTGACTGGCGATTTTGAATTAAATGCTTAGGACTAATTGGATAATTTGTTGAAGATTAGATATAGTCTTTTGGTAATGTAATGTAGAAAAATATAATGATAATGTACACCGTGTATGAAAGTGGGTCACAATGACAAGGACACCAGGATTGTTTACTGACGGGATGAAACGGCCGATCTGGGCTTTGATCTGGGTTTTGACTGACGGGTTAGAAACAAACAAAATTCTATTTCATATTCTAATGTCGGCCGAAGGCGAATATACAGAAAATTACGGCTAAACGCCTGACACAAGATCATTAAAACAATATTAGAATATTATCAGGTTGCTCACCAATCAAAGAAAAGCGGGGTGGAGCTTTTTCCCCCTTCCCAAGACGTGTAATGCTGGGCCATAGTTTTTGATTGGCTGTCCGATTAAACACGGGCCTCGGGATGAGGTTTCTCTACTCCACCCCTAGTGATTACGGTCTGGAACCATTGGTCAAGCGTTTTTATTGATGGGCAAATTAGAGCCATGTATTCAGTGATCTTGACCCCCATAAAAGAAGATTCCGAAAAGAGCTGTTAAGAGATTGAAAGCTGGTTCCGTAGACGGAAGACTAAAAGCCCTTGCTACCCTCTTCGCCACCACTGCCACTTTACCCAGAGTCCCCAACTTGACCGTCCTTAGAAACATTAGTAAACTCAAAACAGACTCGAGGCTAGCTGTTATCGCCAGTCATCTTATAACCGAACTAAAAGCGCTTGTTGTTGTTGTTGTTGTACATGAATCTATTCATATCATTTTATAATAAATAAATGTTATTTACAACTGTTAACAAGCGTACCTGACGTATTGAATCAGTTGATCCGCTAACAACACCGGTAAAGTTGGCTGTCTTCCGACCCAGCCTGAACCGAGAGACGTCCGTATCAGCTTTTCCCCAACTTTCCAGTGGGTCGAACAACGCAACGTGGACATGAAAATCTGGACAAGTAGATCCACCAGAAACTTCGAACTATAAGTGGCTCGCAGCGCAACATGCACTTATATGATCACAATATCTAACACACCATGACTTTAACGCAGGTACTAAATTCACTGTATTTATCAAATACTGCATACCTTTTACTCTAAAAGGACTCAACAACTAATTTAACCGTTAAAGACACTACATTTTAAATATAAATTCATATAATCTCATTAATTATTAACTTTCATACTAAAGATATGAAAATGTTTTAAAAATTGATTATCTAAAAATTCATGAATTTTTATAGGCATTTATTTCCACTAAAATTGAAAATAATTTTTCCAAATTTGAAAATATTTTAAAATCCCACCCAGT
The DNA here is from genome assembly GCA_963585895.1 of Sepioteuthis lessoniana. Classification (NCBI taxonomy): domain Eukaryota; kingdom Metazoa; phylum Mollusca; class Cephalopoda; order Myopsida; family Loliginidae; genus Sepioteuthis; species Sepioteuthis lessoniana. Next base: position 112,021,821 of record OY757918.1, read on the forward strand.
CAAATAATTAAGTCGTTAAGATAAAGTTCAACTGACATTTACAGATGAGCGCAAATTTCTTTGACCATTTGTCAATCTATCTTGAAATGTAAACAATGTCGATGTATATAACCTCAGATGATCGCCAAAGGCCGAAATATGTTTAGACAGAGTCAACAGTGGTTGGTAATTGTCATTTTCTTGCTAGTGTATGTACGTTTGCGTGACCATAATTTTCAGCTGATAGATTATTCAATCGACTGTATATAATCTGTGACTCTGGAAACAAATCTTGTAACGTAAGTAAATGTATGTAATATCAAAGAAAGGAAACTTACATAACTTAAAGACTAAAAGTAATGACATCTTTCAGTAAAATTGCAGTTGAGTAGCACTTAAACGAAGCTCTCAAGAGAACGGTTAATTTTTTTTATTCAAATTTTAGCGCCAAAGACAAAAAATGTTGGAATGTAGCTGTGTTGTATTCACAGTTGAAAAATAACAAGAAACGTAGAGTTACTCATCACTCACTTTTGACATGTCGTTAAAAAAGTGTAACTTTTCGTTGCGTCTGTGTGTGTGTGTGTGTGTGAGAAAATAAATTACATTTCTGCAATTTTATATCCTCTCCAGATTAAACTTTGTGGTAAGTGTTATTTAAGAAATGACCAAAAAAGAAGTAACTCGGCTTTATTTCGGTGAAAGTTCCTCTTGTTGGTATTGGAAACGTTTTGTACCAATTATAAAATGTTCTACTGTGTAAACCTTTATGTTGAAGCAGAGACTTTTCACAAAGCTTTACTTTTATTTCTTATTTATTAAGCTTTTTGGTAGACACGCCTCAGGTTACTTGCAGTACCTGATTTTGCATAAATGGTCACTCATGTAAATATTGAATTGGTTCATTGCTGCTTATCTGCACTGATCGAGCAAGAACCGAGGCTTTTACCATGACTTTAACTTAAGACATTTTCATTACTTTTTCATCAGTGCCAATAAGTTTCCATGCTATTTGTAGTCTATTTTACTGAAAAGAAGACATTTTTTCAAAATGAAATACCATATCTACTAGTGGGTCATGACTTACAGTATTTCGTTGACGTTTGTAATGATAGAAGTGAATGTATACAACTTCAGCCGAAATTCGAACACGTTAGCTTGAATCTATTTTCCATTACACCACTTCAAAATATGAAATAAAATCGAATCAAATAACTCCAATCTGGGAGAAATTTAATTACCTTTTCAAGTGCAGGAAATATTACTGTCTGGAAATTCATGTTTAAAGATTTTAACACATTCTTCAGAAATATGTATATTGAAGAAGAAGAAGAAGAAGAAGAAGAAGAAGAAGAAGAAGAAGAAGAAGAAGAATTCTTTAAGTAGATATTACGATAGCAAACACTTCCGTTTTCTGCTGATTGAAACAGAGTCCTTTAGATTATTTTTATATCCTTTGTTCGAATGAATGAAACTTTGTCAAGCAGCCAACTTAGAGTAAATGTGTCTCGTGTCCACTTGAAAATCTTAACCAAACATCCGTCCTGTCTTCATGTCTTCGCTCACCGCATATAAATACACAGAAACCCGCTCTTCTGTACAAATCTTGTGCTTTTCTTGTCAGCACTGATGATAATGTGCAACCCACGTCGCCTATTTACTGAGTGATTCAATTTTCTACGTTTCTCCACTTCGGCGTTTCTTCTCACGGCTGCGTGGGCAAGGCGAACAGCTTCAAGAATTTCGATTTAAGTAAACATTTAACGAAAAAGACGATCAATTTGAAAAAAATATAACGATTTCTGTGCAATGATATCCACAGTGAGACTGGGACAAGATTGATTTTTTTTTTTATTCAGAAATAGATTTTGATCGTAGCCAATGTTTTCTTATGTTAGAGGGTAAAGTGCGGTATGGAAAGATAATGCAAGAGGCAGTTCTTTTTTGTGGCCAAAGTTTCCTGACGCAGTATCTGATCAATGGGAGACTAAATTAAGTCTAACAGAACAAAGAAGGAAGAACGCTATTTGGAAAAATCAAAGGCGGAAAAACTAGATTAATTGACTTATTTTAACGCTATGGTAACCTGTCCAGGGTTATTTCATGTTTAACGGTTTGGGAATTGTGTATATTGAACCTTTATATTTGCGTCTCTGGTATATTTTAACCGTTATTTGTAAACAATTATACAAGTATTTCTCTGTCATTCACTCGACCCATAGATGGGAACCAAATGGTATTGCCATTGCGGGTCAGAATGAAGGGGTACTCACTCTTCCCAGGGCTCCAAAACTGGAGCCTAACTATCAGATACAGTTTAGAGTCATATCAGAACACTGCTTTTTAGAGGGTCTTACCCCTCTGCAGATGATAAAGTCAGTGTATTTTAAACTCTAATGACAGGCAGAAAAATGAAGGGAGGAAAGACGGATAATGACTGAGATATATCCATCAATGTTAAGTTCGTAACCCACGTACCATCTTTAAGTTCGGTTCGGTTAATTGCTTACGTCTATATTTCAATAGAGCATAAAAGTTCTTGTCAATTCAATGTCCAACCCCTCTCTTGAATAATGCTATTCCAATTAGATTCAAAGCTCTTATTTTGCAAGCGACAAGTCTACCATTTGTGAATTACTGGTTTACTGGTTTACATTGTATAAAACATCAGTTGTATCATATTAGTCTATTCAAACAAATAGGACCCTATGCAGTATTAAATGATTGGTCTTACTACAGCTGTGTTTGTTCTAACTAACTATATATATAGACATCAACAGACAGACCTGTTTCGTTCTATCAGAACTCTTCAGTGTGGCTAGACAGGCTAGATTCCCGAAGCTGGGATCGAAACCCGGTTGACTCAAACGTCAATCCAAGTTTCTACCACTCAGCCACGAGGAAACTAACGCGAGCGAAGGAAATTTAAACGCTTATGAATCACATTTGTTTTTGTTTAGATATATCTCGCTAGAGAGCTCAACCGTACAGGGGTAGGGGAGCATATATTGTCATCCACAGACAGACTTGTTTCGTTCTATCATAACTCTTCAGTGTGGCTAGACAGGTTAGATTCCCGAAGCTGGGATCGAAACCCGGTTGACTCAAACGCCAATATATATATATATATATATATATATATATATATATATATATATATATATTCGTTTTTGAATTCATTGATTATTTTCAACCAGACTCAATACGTTTCTGTGAGTGTTCTTTTGATTTTTTTTTTACTAATATCTCAAAATATAAAACATTTTAAATATGTTTAATTTTTGTTTGTTTTATTTTTACATGATTCCATTGAACGGACTTCTTTATATTACGGATTTTTTGTGAGAGCGGCTTTTTGGCTTTTTTTTTTTCTGTTTATTTCGATATATGTCAATTATTTGTAAATATTAGCTCGTGTAGTTTCGAAATTCTTCGAGGTATTAAATTACCGTCTATAAATAAGTTGCGCTTCGTTTTTTAAACAACAAAATTTGTAAATATATAAATCTGCATTTTTATCAACAAGAACATTGATCGTGGGAATAACGAAAGAAGAAGAGACAAGAAGAAAAAAATAACTGTGCATATTTTGCTTTTCACATAATGTTAACAGACAAACTGACGTGTGAATATTTAAGCATTTTGTCGCAAAGGACCCTGCCTATTTTGTAATAAGAAAAGAATTTCCCGACTGGGACAAGAATTTTCTCTGTAGACAACGTCAGTTCTTTCTCTGTGTGTCGTACTCTGTGTGTCGTTCTGTATAATCCGTTTTATTTAGTTACTTTGTTTTGTTTTGTTTTGTTTTGCCTTTTTTGGTTTTTAGTTGTTGTTTTTTTATCCATTTTATTTTTGCTTCCAGATTTTGTTTTCTCTTTATTTTAGCTTTCTTCTTGAGTTGATTGAGTTTTCTCAGAATGGCGCTTCCTGGTTGTCTTGCGTCCTCCATATTCAACCACTTCAACGCCTGCTTCGACATCATCGGAGTTGATTTGCACGTATAGAAAGTCTGGCTTACGAGATGTAAAAAAATAGCAGAGAAAGATGAGAAAGAAAAGAAAAGAAGGCCGAGAAATAATGAAAACAAGAAAGAAAAAAAATGGTGGAAAGTGAAAATAAAAACATTATTTTCTCCCCAAGAGATATAAGAAGAGTGACTACAAGATTATAGTAGTCGTGGTAAAGGGGTTAATGTTGCTATTATAATTTCTTTCTCTCTTTTACTTTTTGTGTTTTGGGGGAGGTTTTTTTTTTTCTCAATATTTGTAACTCGTGTATTTGTTCATACCAAAGGGTGGTTATCGTTAGAAATCGAATGACAGCAAATCTCCTTAAATTCTCTAGCATCTTTTCTCAATATCCTCGTGAACCTCACTAAAACAAGTATCTAATCATGGTCAACCTGTTCTCAACTAATTCATATAAACTCAAATACTTGCCGTTTTGACACGGTTCCAAGTACCTCATTTATTATGAGTACATCATGTTCTACATTTCTCTCAGTTCCAAGACGAAGTCCTTGTATTTCTACCAAATTTTGGCTTTCTTTCATCTTCATGATATGATTCACTAGTCTTGCAGGGTCTACGATCTGGCAACTAATCTTTTCATTGTTTACATCTTTTGGATAGCATCTTCTCTATAAGATGACACCAAACATAGTCTCAGAGTAATTTATTCTTTGTTATTTTCTTTAATAGGCCTTGGTTTGTGTTAAAACACTTTATCAACACGGTTCAACCCAGGTGGTTTGTCTGCCCAGTCGGCAAGTGCAGTAGAATACGCCGAATGCGTCGCTACACAGAATTAAGATGTTTCAGTCGTGGAGCTTCGGGGAATGTTAAATACATTTCATCAGCGTTACTCACAGTTAAATAACAATACTTGAAACCATTTAACTGTATGCAAAAAACGAGAGAATGCTTATTTATAAATAACGTTATCTACAAACTATTCGTGTACAAATCGCACAGACACACACACACACACACACACACATATATATATACACACACACACACACACACACACATCTATATATATATATATATATATATAGAAGGTATTCTTCAATCCAGTAAATCCGGAGTAGGAAACAGTTTCGTCAGGACAAATAAATTAATCAAATTTCGAATATTAAAATATTCCGGGTAATGAGCTCAGAGAAAATAATATTATTTCAAGAAAAAAACAATATTTGGTCACATTAGGATAACAAATTTATTTCCATCCTGTTAAGAGCTTTGAGGGGTTGATTTTATATATGTTTTTTGATTTATCAGCTCTCACCCATCAATTCTCTTAACAGGATGGAAATAAATTTTTGATCCCTATGTGACCAAATATTGTTTTTTTCTTGAAATAATGTATATATTGTGACGGGGAAATATGACACTCTAATACATTTGACTGTCAGCGGACGATATTAGTAAGCAAGAATTACAGGATAGTGGAAATGGAAGAGACAAAAAAAAACGCAAAAAAAAGCAACACGTGGTAATTTTTCAAATCACGGAAAGAAGTTAGTTGGCGTTTATTCATCACCGGGTGAAGACTTATAGTTAGTGGCCGTTCATTGAAGACGCATAAATAGTTGCCATGTAGACGACAAAGTGAAGACATATAATGTGTTTCCGCTTATTCCTCAAAGAATGAAGACGCATAAGGGGTTGCCTTTGTTGAAAAAACAAGAACATAATTTGGGATATGAAAGAAACAGAAATTCCAAAATAATGCCGCGCAGAGAACGCAGAGAAAAGAGGGAAGCTCATCCTTTGAATGAACTCAGCACTGCAAGGTATGGAAAGCCTCGTTAAACGAATACCTAAAGAAAAGACTTGTCCACGAAAGAAACAATTATGAATCTTGGTCGTACCTGAAATAAGACGTGTATCCTTAAATCAACGTGGTATGGAAACCCAATGACGGGAGGAAAAAGAGAAGAGAATAAATTCCACAGAATCTCAAGTAAATGAACATACAATTTAAGTATATTCAACTTTATCCGGCTGCACTCATACTGAAATGATGAACTTGATATTTGGAGCATGAGCTCTGCCATTAAATCCCATAGTCTGCAGGAAAGCGGACCGTGTCTATCGTTATCGAACTACCTTCCGCCATTAACAGATATTTTATGGAGGACCTGTCCAGGGATAAATACATTTTATGTGGGCTTAGTCCGTGATACGTATATTTTAGTGGAGGCTCCTCCGTGATATAGAAGGACGTTCTCACTCCTGACTTTTACCTGAATTGTTTTGTTTTATTTCTTTCTTTCTTTTGTGCAATAAAAGAATTTTGTTATTAATCTTGTTAAATCAAACACGGCAGTTCGGAGTTCTATTTTTATTGCGGAAGAATTGTATTTGTCGAAGACCTTGTATTTGAGGGGGAAAGCTTGCCAGTTAACTGTGTTGATTCTTAATAATTCACCTATAATTCGCCCAGTGGCTTTAAAATGTGGTTACGCTTGGGATAATGATGATAAACTGGACTTGATATAAAATGATCTACGAGGGTTGATATGCAATAAAACTCAACCAACCAACTTCCAGGTGGTTTGTATTTTCCTCGCTATGTTCCTCCCTCTCTGCTCCAGTCTGTTTTCAATAATTTATTTTTTAGCCAATTTAATGTATTTGCTTACGATGGGGTCTACTAGATAATCATTTTCTCCTCAGGAATGGCATTTGCTACTTGCTGAGAATTTGTCTATTTTAAGTTTAAATAAAATTGAACTTGTTTTTGTTGATTATTACAATGATGAATAATTCATATTCTCTTTTAGGTGTTCTTTTTATTCTTTCTATGCGACAGTTTCTATTTATCATTTCAAATCTGCATCATCATCATCATCATCATGGCGTGCCCCAAGCACAGAGTTCCAGGACCCTCTCCTGCCACTCGTCCCTATCGTCCACTGCTCTCGGCAGGTCTTTCAGGCAACATCCTGTATCAGTACTGAGCTCTTGTAGATAGATTCTTGCTGCTTTCCCTACCTTTGCTCGTTCGTATGAAAGGGTCCAATGGAGTATATCGCTTATAAGCTAGCCCCTACCTCTCCAGCAATGTCCCACGTGTCTTTTTCGTCTAAATTGATGGTTTTCGATATTGGTGTTTGGTGTCGTTACAGCTGCTCCTTTTTGGGATGCTGCCTCGTGGACTTGTTCAATATAAATCGCAGCATTCTAGTCCAATTGCCGTCAATCTTTCTCGCCATACGTTTAGTCAGCGTCCATGTGGTTCATCCATTCAGCAGTATTGATACGACCGCTGAATGGAAAAATATGTGCTTTACTTTATCTGAAAGGCCTGACTTCTTCATGAACGATAGTCTATCGATGGCTGCTCATGCCTTCGCTCGTCGTGTGTTGATGTTATTTTCGGTAGATGAGACGCTGCTTTCGATGTAGGTGAACTTGTTCACAAGTTTCAAAGATCTTCCATTTAGTGTGAAGATATCACCTGTCTGATTAAAGCACATGAAATCTGTTTTATCTGCATTGAACAGGATGCCTATTCTACCTACTGCCTGTTCCAGACTATGCAGCAGGGATTCAGCCTGGGTGGGTGTATTTGCTAGAAGCTCTATGGCATCAGCGCAGTCCACGTCCGTAATCGTTCATGTAGGGTATCTTCTGCTTGTTGCCTTTATCAAAGTTATGCAATTTTCTTTTATCAAATCTATCGATGTTCGAAGCACGTAGCCAAGGAAGATAATAAATAGGTATGGGGCTAATGTGTCTCCTCTCAGCACACCTGGGACGATGTCAAAGAAGTCGGTGTCTCCATCCGGTGAGCAAATTATAACTTTCGCGTTTTTATATAGCATCATTATGACTGCAACTGTTTATTTGGGTAGGCCGTAGGACAAAAGTATTTACTCCATCTTTCCTCATTGTATAGAGTCTGTAATCTTATTATTCTAGTCTTGTATGTATTCTGTTTGTTCTTTTAGGTATGCATTATTTAGTACACTTTGTGCTTTTTAGGTTTCAATGCGTTGGCTTTAGTTGGGTTATTTTTATTGCCTAGGGACACGCAGTTTTCACGTCGTCACGTTTTTTCTTAACTGCTAATGTCTCCCAGGGAACTCTATGTTTAGCTCTTAGTTTGGTTGGTATGCATTCAGCTGCAGCTTCTATGTGGTCATTGACGAATGTCTTATATTCGTCATTCGGAGTAACTGTTTCTGATATCTCCTGAAGTACATCGAATTTGTTTCTTAGTCTTATTGTATATTTATCGCTAATATCCCTATTGTTAAACAGGGGCTAGTCATAGTGTGCAGTTGTAGCTGTTTGCACCGTATTCATTCGTAGGCTCAGACGTATCTTTGCCGTAACAATTCGGTGATCGGAAGACACACCTTCAAAAAAGGATCATGACACACAATTCAATGTGCTATTAATCTATTTCTTTTCATGCGGATGTAGTCTATCTGTGCTTTAGTATTATTATGGTAAGTGTAGGTCCAAACCTTTTCCTTTCTTTTCTGAAATTTAATATTAAGATATGTTACGCCATTTTCTAATGTGAAGTCCGTTTGTCGAGTCTTGTAGGCTGAATTTTTTGTTGACGTTTTTACCTATTTGAGCATTCATGTCTCCACCAATGATTAGAACGTTCCTTTTCGGAATGCTACGAACAAGAGAGGATAGCTTGTTACAGAAGGTGTCGAGTTTTATTTAATCACTTGCATTGGTAGGACTGTAGCAGAAAGATGATCGTAGTGCTGGGGTTGCTGTTAAACGTGGCTACCATAATCCTCGGTTGTATTTTGTTGATGTTGTTCAGTGATTTTAGAGTCAGTGGGTCGATTAGCATACCTACACCTCGAATCATGGTGTTGACGGAGTTTTTCTATGCAGATGCTGAGACAATCGTTCATCTATTGCAGGTATCGTGATATTTTATATCTTCGCTACGAAGGTATCTGTGTTCTAGTATGAATATTATGCCTATGTTATGATCTATCGCAGACGCTGTCAGCTCGAGTTGTTGGCCTATTCTAATTAATTTTCTATCGTTGAATGTTGGTATTTGTATTGTGCTTTTACATTTAAGTAATGTTTGCTTTTGTTTGAGTTTTATTATTGATTTTTCGGTAACTGGGGCTAGTGCCCCAAACTTACCAGAACGCATACCTTTTTAACCCGAGCTAAGGGCAATGCTGTTTGAACATGTGGTTTGAGTGAGTGTCATTGCAATCATTCGATAGCTGTATTTTAACATCATCAATAGACGTCAGCCCAAGAGATGAGTAACAGTAGTTCCATGACTGAACTATTTGATTCTGGCCGTTGATCTGCAGGAGTTCGCCCACCCAGCTTCTAATGTAGCGCATCCACCTTACTTCACGTCCACCATGCTGCTTTCCATGGCTTCCGAGCTTTAGCTTGTAAAACAAAACTTTCCATTACTTTTGACTTTCTTTTTCTCCTTTTACTTATTTTCCCTCGCGCCCGTACATTCCATAAGTTTTACCACAGTATAAGTCCACAGTTAAGCTATTTTGAAATTCACCGAAGGATTGTCTGTCCCGAGCAATTGGCTACAATTTGTAAAGTTTCATGCAGACGGCAAGTGGGAACTCGTTATTGTAGGATTAATCCTTGTAAAGATTTCCTTCTGATTCCTTATTCATATCCAGTACTGGATACTCTATAGACTAGCCTTATTTATTCTTGCGATCTTCAAGACATTCTATTTTTACACTAATTTATTTAATGACTAGGATGAATTTTTAACTGAAGAAAAATAATTTTAGCTCGTTTTTTTAAGATAATTAACCTGAAAACTAGACTTCATATTAAAACATCTGTATTTTCATTAAAATCACAGATAATATTCAGCAAAGATTTTACTTTCATACACAAAATAAAATCGAAAACTTATTCAAAAAGTTTAGTTTAAAGACATTATTAGTCACCGACGCGTTGTCTTTGTTTTCGACTCAAAGCAAAACAGCTAAAGATTTTTTCCCATTTCTTTTAGAAATGCTTTCAATCTCTTAATTCTTCTTCAAACATGGCAAATGGGTACGTGTTAAATGTAGAGTCTTTTTATAGTAATAAACATTTGTGTTGTTCCTGAGTTTTATATTTTAACCCCCCTACATACACAGGCACACCCTCACAAACACATAGTTGCAATCTTCAAGACATTCCTTTTTTACACTAACTTATCTATTTAATGACGGTGCTTATTTTTTAACAGAAGTGAAACATCATTTCATCTTGCTTTTTTAGATAATTCGCCAGAAAACTAAACTTCAAATTAAAACATTTCTCTTTTCATTTAAATCATATAATACTCAGCAAAGATTTTTCTTTCATCGACAAAATAAAGTCTAAGACGTATTTAAAAAGTTTAGTTAAAACATAAAAAACTAACCGAGGCATTGTCCTTGTTTTTGACTCAAATTAAAACAGCTAAAGATTTTTTCCCGTTTCTTTAGAAATGCTTTCAGTCTCTTAATTGTTCTTCAAACATGGCAAATGGGTATTTTGGCCATCTTTCTTTCCTTATATATGCCACCTCTTTTTTTTACATTTGGCCACTTACTAAACTGTTTTCATGTACTGGTTTTTTTATTTCACTGTTATCTGATGTAAATTTTTTCAATATCATAATAGCTATTTCAACATATTTCACCATTCTAATGAAATATTTTCTTGCTCCCATTCTTTGTTACAAATGTTGATGTAATCGCTTGGTGCACAATGCAGTGAATAGTAATTCCTTTCTTGATTTGTCGTGTCGAGGAATTTGTTTTTTCTTGTCGCCAGAAAAAAATCAAGGGAAAAAATTAGTGTTAGGCTGATGAAGTCGAAAAAATGCAATTACACCGACGTTAAGTAATTCGCTGCAATTTGTTTGGAGGTTGCAAAATGTGGTGCTTTTTTGCTACTTATACTGGGTTGATTGACTGGATCAGAAAAAACGTGAGAGCTGCATTTCACTTTCTGAAATAGATAAATCAGTTGTCACGAGGTACTTCTGGCGTGAAAACACAGACTCTAATTGTTTGTAAGGATCTACAATCTAAGCAGACCGTCTCCTCCTTCCTGACTAACTGTTAACTACAACTAGCGAGTCGTCAATTCTTTCTACAGTCGATCAATCAATTTGTTTCTCATTCTAAGCACATTCGTGGATAGAGAATATTAAAAGTTATACTGCCTATATGTTTATCCCTTTTATCAAATTTCGATTGTTTACTTTGGTTTCCTTTATTCTCCACGATACTTCTTTTTCTTTTTTTTTTCTTTTTTTTTTTTTTTGGAGGGGAAGTATTTCATTTCATTTTATTGTATTGTATCTCGAAACAACAATCAGTCCATCACAGTTAAAGACCTTATTATTCAGTCATCTTAAAATGTAATACCTTCCGTTGCTTCGCAGTTTCCTTTATGTAGGAATCTTAGTGCAAATTCATCTATAATGAACTGCGTTCTGTTATCATCGCTTGAATTTTTAACTGACTTATACAATGTTTCAATTTCAGTTTTGCTCTTAATGAAAATTTTTATGACGTCCCGGTTAATTTGGGTGTTACCATTATTATCGGTAACTAGTATTCTCCTTTCAAGCTTCTTTTAAATATTATAATCAGAAATTCTCTGGCCATGAAAAAAAACAGCATTGGATTTACGCTATTTCTATGGAAGATCAATAATTTGACATTTACCACTGTTAAGCGGTCCGATCCCTGTTATAATTGTTTTTGCTTTGTATTTTATTCCCGTTTCATAAATCTTAAATATCATCAGACATTAGAAGATCCAAGTCTGAAATATCAATTGCTGTTCTGTAACCAGTTCACTTCAATGCAACACTTTATCGTAAATTTCTATCGCTCTATGAAATTAGTCATACGCTTTCTATCGGGACTTCTATTGTTCGACATTGGATGTAGGCACGTGATTGGTTTGAAGACACTAGTTTGGCTCACTTTTTTAGTGTCATTTTCAATGAGACAGGGATTCTATTTTTGAGTCTAGGGCGTTTTTTATGCAGTTGTAAAAATGTGTAACTTTTTCATAGATGAAATTCTTAAACCAAAATCCAAAAACTCCATTTGCTTTCATACTTGACTCCAATTGATTATTTTCCGTTTTCTTTATCTTAAAAGATATTCTCTCGATGCTTTTTCCGACTACTAAATAAGGGATTTTTCAAGTTTGGTTTACTTGTTTAATTGTAAATAAACCTTCAAGATTTCCTTAGTTTTCGTCACTGACTCAACGATTTGTTTATTATTTGTTAAGTATATTGATTTGAGAATTTTTGTTATTTGATTTCATATTTTCTTTCTTTTCTCCGTCTTTATGTACTTTCATAGTTTAATATTTATCATTAATAGATATTCAGTTTGATATTATATTAATATTAATACTTATTTGGGTTATCTTTTGTTGTCATTTCGTTAATTGCAGGTGCGTTTGTCTTTGTGTGTGTGTTGGGGGTGTTTGAGGGAACTATATTTTTGCATTATTCCCGAGAGTCTGATGAAAAATATCTTTGGAGTTTAAATGACTGGCTTTCTAATCTGATTTCTGAAGACAGTTTATTTTCCCTGGGGGTCAATTCTTCTTCTTCTTCTTCTTCTTCTTCTTCTTCTTCTTCTTCTTCTTCTTCTTCTTCTTCTAATAATAATAATAATAATAATAATAATAATAATAATAATAATAATAATGAAGTTTGTTGTCCATTTTATTTTCTTCTGGATCGTTTTCAGCGATATATCTGATATCCAGTACCATTATAGACAATCCTTTCACTCAATGTTTATTGTTTGATCTTTTATTTCCAGTTTGTTATCATTCATTCCGTTTTGTTAAGTGAAGAGAGGAAAAGCAGAGATATTTGTAGTGGGTCTGATTTCAAACTTTCCAATGATTATCATACTCCTTGGAAGATTTTCCCACTAGCATTAGCTGATGGTCTTTCACTGGAGTATGAGAGACAACAAGTCTCCTCAGGTCTCCACTACTCTTCCGAGTATCCTAGCTAATTTCAACAATGCTGTAGTTTAGATGGTCCACATTCTTCCAATTTTTCTGGTCCTAGTTCCAAGCCCTTGTCGACCGTTCCAAGTGCACAAACCATAACTGATATCACCGTCACCCACATGTTCTGCAGTGATCTTACTTCTCTGGCACGATTGATTTTCACTCTGTGGGTCCCGGAATTGCAAAATCCAGAAGTTTTCTCGCCCACCTGAGTTATTTTTTTCTAATTTTTGGTTTCATATCTTATATTTGATGATGTCCCAATATTCCCAAGAACGTATAGTTTTTTCCCTTTCTTCAACCGTTCTAATTCTTTCTGATTTGGCCGTTCTAATTTATCTTTTGGTATATCTCTTCAAGTTGTATTTGAAATCTTGTCTACTGTTTTGGTCGTTTCATCCCAACATATCTTTTTGTGTTTTTCCTTCCATAGCAATTTCTTGTATTGTCGCAGTTCCCTTGCCTGTCCTAGTATAATTTCCTTCACATGTTTTGAATTTAAGCTCGGGTTCCGTAGAGGAACGCCGATTTTATCACAGAATAATCTCGCTTCTATATGAATTTGATTGTTTAGTTCAGTGATGTTACTTGTTGAGATATTTGTCCAAAATTCATTTACCTTTTCGGTTTCTACCTTTTTCTGTCTTGTTTCATGATGGATGATAATGTAATTTCCTTTTCAGTTAGGATTTTCTTAATAACTCTTCATTTATTTTGTATTCTTGCGTTGACATTTCTTTTGTGGTAAATGAGTTTGTTAGTTTTCAGTATTTTGCGTTTTAATTCGGGTGGACAACTCTTGCTTTCAATATCTAAAGTTTCAATTCGAATGAGAGATCTTCATATTCTTCACTATTTACTTGTTCACATATTTCTAATTTTAAAAGATCAGAAAACCAAACATTAAAATCATTTTAGTTTGGTCAGCAAGTCTTAGGCTTGTATTAATTCGAGCAGATTATATCCCAATTTCTATCATTTTTTCCGTTACTTCTTTGAGTATGAGTGCTCTTAAAATAACTGCACATTTTGTTGTCTTCTCAAGTCCATTTCTCCTGTTGGTAAATTTCGATTGAGCTCTTGCTTTAACCGTTTGTGTAACTGAAATTAAAGCTGCCAACATTAAGAGAATGCTGTCTGGGTCCTTCTTGTTGACTGTCAAAGGTGCACCTGCCAATCATGACACTCAGATTTTTAATCTGAGTCCCTCGCTGATGTAGATTTAGGTTAAATATTTTTCATTCAGGTTAATATCCATACAAATACAAAAAAACACTAAATTTTACTCCGATATTACAGCAGAGACTTTTTAAAATATTCAGAATCATCCAATTTTAACGTATCAAACGAAGATAACAGATTTTGAAATTTGGAGGCACATACTTACCTAAATATTGGTTTTCTTATATTTCGAGTTTCGCCAACCGTTTCAAAAAAGAAGGTACCGTACTATTCTTAATGTTAGAATTATTACTATATTCAATTCATTTTTCTGCTTTACTTCACGATTCTTTATTCAAGACTTACTGTGAATGAAGGTAGTGATCATATGTATTCTATGTATTCATGTTTTTACTGCCTCTGTTGGGTAATGTTTTACTTATCCCATTGATAATGCTCTGATAAGAAGATAAGCAGTTCCGTAAAGTGCATTTTTAATTCCATATCGGCTGAGACAACCAGGTTTTTGTTTATGTGTTAATCTAAAAACATGTAGTAGAAAAGAAATAAGTTCTTAGAATCTTAGATTCTGATTCAAAGTGGTGAGTCCAGGTTTCATTGTGAATTACTAATATGTTAGATTGGAAATGTTAACTATTTTCAGCTTATGCTCTAGCCTCCGAATTCTTGGGATCCATTTATCAGACAGCTTACACTCCCCAATATCTGAATTAAAACAGTTTGAATTGAACCAGAATTAATACTGAATACATCCCCAAAACGGTCTCTGTAAGAAGTTTAATATAAAATCCATGTAATTTAGCCTCATCCAGCTACAATATGGTTTTGTTTGATTTCTGTTTTTTAATGGCATTTCTACCTTTGCAGGCATTGAATGCTAAAACTATCCTGTTAGAATAACAACAGTAGTATCATTTGGCTCGTAGCCAGGAGAAAAGGAGAGTTGTGGTACTATTTAGCATAGAGCTGGGGGGAAAGGAGAGTTCTGGTTCTATTCAGCTCATAGCTGGGGGAAAAGGACAATTGTGGTACTATTTGCACATAACTGGGGGAAAAGGAGAGTTGTGGTGCTATTTGGCATAGAGCTGGGGGGAAAAGGAGAGTTGTGGTACTATTTAGCCAAGGGTTGTCGTCTGAAAGTGAACATAATAAAAATAATGAAATCTGAATTATGTTTATATCACTGTCTCAGTCCGGTAAGTTTTTGAGGTTTATAAGTAGTTGGAAATAGATTAGTAACACAACGTGCAGGGGTGTTTCTTCGAGCCAACAGGAACCGATTTTTCTCGCATCTTGGAAAGGTTCACACGCTCTCTGTACTCAAGAACACTTGTCTCTTCATACACCAACCACCATTAGAAAAATCAATCGTCTTTTTCGGGGGGTTCACAGAATACCTACAGCCGTCTATCGTGGGCAGCATCGGCCGGCCAGACCCTGCTACCCCTTAAACAGCTGATTAAGTCTGTTGACCTCGATAAGTCTTGCTTAACTACTGCTTTCCATTCCGGAATGCTAGATCAACTATATCTTGTTACACCTAACATACTAGACGAGTTATTAAACTTTGTCACGTCTTTCTTCTGGCTGCTCGGTTTTTGGTTATTTTTTTATATAACTTACCTATTCGCTCCTCAATACCATTCACTTACAATGTTACCGTTTATTTTGCTGTGTAGAGGAATATATGTGTATGGATGAAATAGAAACTTATGAACAGACCAAAATAGATATCAACTAAACATAGTCTATCGTACAGCAAATTGGAAGATATGGAGGACTGAAGATTGTGATGAACCAGTCAAATAGATGCAAGCAACTAGTATTGAAAATTACTATGTTTACCGAGGATTAAACACCGTCAGCTAGCTCTGGCAAGAAATACTCACCAAACGGAACTTAAAAGAGCCGTATAAAAATTGAGAATTTCTAATATTATTTTTTAATAAGCAGACTTAAATCTCGCGAAGTATACTGAGGACTGGATTATGACGCATGTGTATTTCCCGGTTATTTATTTTTTTAGAATTCACAGTTTTGTCTTGAACAAAACCGCGAGAAAAATGTCATTAGGTTGGATCAGTGTCCCATTAATTGACGGTTACCTTTAATTAGTATTTATTGTTGACATTACATCAGTGTGAAGAAGAAGAAGAAGTAGAAGAAGAAGAAGAAGAAGAAGAAGAAGAAGAAGATATTGTGAGAAATTCGTTGAATGTCGCTCTGTATTGATTATTTAATCCCTTTGTCTCTTTTCTTCTCCCTATTTCTTTTAGACTTCTTCTAATTGGAAAAATAACTTAAATTTTTCAAAACATTTTAAAACAAAACAGACACGATATTAACGAGAATGGCAAGAAGGCGTATGCATTTTTTTGTTGCTTTTCAGTTGTTAATCCAAAAGCTGCGATAATTTTTTAAAAATATGTGTTAGATGAGATTACAGCTTGCACCTTTCTACTTTGAAAGCTCATCTTCCACATACAACAGCATAACAAATTAGGTAACCATGATTAGGTCTTCTGTCACTCTAAGGATTTTATTCCATAATGTATTCTGACTTCCTAGTCGTTTCTCTTTACAGGTGACACACCACCTCGCCTAAAGAAGGCTGAAAGCAGAAATGTTGTGATGATTCCATCAAGAAAACAAAGAATCACTTTAATTGTTTAAAACAACCTTTGAGTAAGAATTATAGACAGTGTTTTTACATTTAATTCGACTAAAAATGTCAATATTGTTGTTGTCTATGAAAACCTTGCTTAAGCGAAAAAGATGAAAAGAGGAGACAGAAATGATAGGAAAATAAAATTTTACTGAATGTATATTATACCCACAACTCATGACACATTCACTGTAATTAGTTCTATAATTTGTAGGTTATAACTAATACGATATCAAAAAAAGTTTGAAGAAAAAAGCTATAAGAGAAAAATTAGACGCAACCCTTTTTAATGGTGACTATCAGATTTCAAAATGAGACAGAATTTTATATCTAATACTTTCATATAACATGTTCTGTTCAGTTAAATCTCATTACTTACAATTGCCAGTGGATAATAGTTATAAGATAGACATATCTACCTTTGTACTTTTGAGCTAACTTGCTAAACTTCCTTTTTTACTTGATTGAAGATATTTGATTAAATTTGTACATTTATTTTGCGTGTCTGAAAGCAAATCTGTTAAGTTTCCTGATTTTAAACTTCAGGATGAAAGTGTATTATTTCACTAAGTTAAAATCAGATTCGCTTAATAAGAAGCCTGGAAAAGAATATAAAGCAAGCATAAATTATCAAAGGAAGAGAGATGATAAGAGAAAAATTAGTGAAGGAGCAAAGGTAACTGGTAAGAAAGTTATTCATAACATAAAGAATGGTGGAAAGAAAAAAAAAACAAATATATATATATATATATATATATATATATATATATATATTAGTATTATTCGGTCCAGTTAAACCAGAGTTGGCAGTAATTCCTTCAGGACAAAAAAAAAAAAACATTCAGGGGCTGAACATTTAAATTTTTTTGGTGGAGAGCTCAATGTAATTTTTTTTACAGAGCAATATTTCTTTAAAGAAAAATTAACCGGTCTTTTGTTTTTTCTTTAAAGATATATATATATATCACTACCATTATCATAAGTTGTGTATATGGCACAGATACTTTTGACTCTGTCTATCAATACGTCCCTATATGTCATCGTTCTCGGCAGATCATTTTGCTTTTATCCACGATCCTCACGAAGCAGATGTTTATAAGTTTTTGCTGGTCAGCCAACATAGGTGAGTCCATGAGTAGATGAATCCATATTTAGGCTTCTATCAGAGAACGTCTATTAAGAGTTCGTCTCAGCATACTAAACATATCTTGCCCGTCTTACTTGGATGGTTTGTGAAATCGGAGCTAAGAAGCTCTTCCGTTCCTTTTTTATGAGGTGCTGCTTCAATAATTCGTTCAAAATAGCATGCAGCATTCTAGTGCAGTTCCCACCTAACTATTTTTCCAAAAGGTTTCGAGTTCAGGGAATGCTACCATACAGTAGTATCGACAGGGCTAGAAAAATTGCCGTTTTATTCTATCCAAATGATGTAAATTCTATTTGATTGATAACATTTCAGCCGTTTTAATTCGTATGTTGATATTAATTTTAGTAGATGAGATATTTCTTCTAAGATATGTGAATAAGTCTACAAATTTTAGAGACTGGCCATTTAATGTGATGATGGGTCTGTCTTGTTTAAAACATATGAATTCTGTTTTATCTAAGGTCACATCGATGTTCATGCTTCACGCTGCCATTTCCAGGCAATACAGCTGAGACTCGACTTGAGAAGATGTGTTCGCAAGAAGCGCTAGACAATCTGCCTAATTTGCATCTGCATAGTTTCTGAGGGATATCGTATTCTTCTGGTCTTTTTCTGTGTGAGACCTTTTTCTCTATTTAGATAAATAGTTAGTAATCTAGGCATATTATAAATATATATGATGCTAATGAACTCTTTGCAAGATTCCAACAAGAATATCTAAGAAATCAGTGCCACCATTGATTAAGAGCACCATTGTTTTGGTTTTATTTATTTATTTTTGAAAGCATCATTATATTGGTAACAGTTTCTTTGGGTAGATCAAACGCTACGTAGGATACTGTTGAAAAGCAGAATGTTATAATTCTTAACGGCTACGACAGTAAGAGTTAAATCGGTATAGTTCTTAGTAATTCTGCGTCAGCCTTTTCTTGAGCAGGTGAAAATGCATGATCAAAACCTTTTAGGCAAAATTGTGAAGATGTATAATTCCGTGTCAATAAAACGATGTCCACCTGGTCGTACCGGAGACAATTGAAGATACAGCTTCCATAATCATAGTCATCTTTCCCCAGCCTGTCACAGGAAATCAGATTCAGGCTGGGGAGAGTGTAATACGAGTCATTCAAGTTTGTAGAATTAAAAATCATGGGATGAAGCGTGGTGGATATGAAGCAACGGTGATGAATCCAATAGCAGGTCAACGTCTCGCTTCACCTTTTGCTGGGCGATTGAATCTTACTGATCAACAGCCAGGATCCAATAGTTCCGTCAAGAAACTACTGCAACCCATCTATAAGAGCGGTGTCTATTGATGAGGAAAGAAACATCCACCGAAGGATTACTATGATTCAAATTTAAACCAAACGTCCTAATCGCTTTGCTTTTCATGCGGGTCCTTAAGTGGGATATCTTCTCCCAGTGTTCAAAAAATCAGCAACAGGATCCAAACCAAACTTACTTAGATATATTTTACTAATACCCTTGGGAAAGGTATGAATCCAATTATTCTCCCTCCAGCTATGGGTAAATAGTAGGGCAGACTGGGTTCTTCAGCCTTGGTGAGGCAACTAGTCTAGGAGAAGGAAAACTCTGAATTCAAACCTGTTAAACTCCGCTTAAAAATTGACCTTGCGTCATATCCTGCCCGAGTGGAGGGGTTGGTAAATAAATAGATATATTTTACTATTGCAGGCTTATACTAAAATACCACGAATCCGGTAATGAATGACTTTATGTGCCATCATCTGCATGAAAATACTCTGTCAATGGTGCCACTGTAGGTGTAGGATTGCTTTTCAATAGTCGTGCTTTAAAATCACTTAATAGCATAAAGAAAATCCATACGAGAATGGCGATCTCTGTATAACAATTGGATCTTCTTTAGATCCTACTAATACAAGAGATATTACCACCAGCTATAAAGAGCTATTTTCCTTTGTCGGACACATTCCCAAACGCAACGTTTTAATAATCATCAGTGAAGTCATGAATACTCTAGCAGAGTTTACTCTCGGGAGTATGCTTGAATGCCTAAGCACTAAATTTTAAAAAAAGAAAAAATATGGACCTACACCAACCCAAATAATCATTAAGAAGCACAGCAAGATTATATATTTCTAAACAACGAGAGAATAAACATTTGGACAGTTTAGCCTATTTCTCTTCTGAAAGAAAATCTTTCGATTATTGAATCTTCTCAACAAAGATATACCTGAGTCTAAGGAAAAATAAACAAACAGGTATATCTGTACGATATAATTGGTCCTCATTTTTCAACAGTGAAATATGCAATCGATGTACGGTAAAGGTTAGAAATAAGTTTGATATTCTTCAAGAGACATCTGAAAGATATACTCCGAATGACGGTTTGTTAATTCACTTAGGATAAGACTGTTAAGTAATTATCCAAGGGGCAGGCTGTATGCCAATGGCTATCGACTGTATAATTAATTTCAGATTAAAAATAAATCAAAACTCACATGCAGAAAGAAAACATTTTTTTATAAAATGGAAAGAGAAAATTCAATTTTGTAGTTTCATCATGAATTTATTTCAGGTCTTAAAGGACTTCCTAATTCGATTTAATTTTGAATAAATATATTATAATCTTCGAAAAACATTTCATTATCACAAAACTTTATAATGAAACCATATATAACAGCGACAATAAAAATGAACTTTAGTACGTAGAAACCAAAAGACATCGCAATAATTGGGACAATGGTTTAGGAAATAATTGAACTAACAATAACATAAATATGAAAAATATAATAAACAAAAATATTGATAAAAATTGGCGTAGAAATATTTTCAGGTTACCCCCACCACTTGTCGCAAACTCTCAAATATCAATAAAGGGAAATATTTTTTAAGTTTAATAAAGTAACATTTTAAGAAATAATAACCCCCTTAGAAAAATAATCAATAAGAATGAAATTTAAAAAAAAAAACAGTTATTCTTTCACTCATAATATCTCTAAAATAATTGACTACCACAACAAAAATTAATCAAATGTAGACAGAGAAATAAATTCTTAGTATGATTTAACTCTATATATTGATTATATTGAATGTATTTAACTAACAATAATTAGCTAATTTACATTTTAATCATAATTATTGAAATATTAATGCATATTCAAAAGATGGATTGAATAATAAAATAATTTTAATATATATATATATATATATATATATATATATATATATATATATATATATATATTTAATTTTCAAAAGATTAAGTATAAATATACTTTCTTTTTTAAAATAAGTATCATAATATCATAATATTACAACACTACATTATTCAAAAGAAATCTGTAACTGCAGCACATAGAATTCTTGTTAAGACTTACGGGGTCCATGTTCTGTCGGAAAGAATATGCAGAGATTGATTTAGACGCTTTAAAACTTATTTTGATATTGAAAATAAAGAAAACTTTGCTGCAGCGAAAAAGTTTGAAGATGAAAATTGGAGGCATTTCATTGTGAAGATTCTGCAAGTTCAGCTTGCGCTTTCATGTCAAGCGCAAGCTGAATTTGTAGAATCAATTTGGGGGGTGATGACAAAAAACGTTTGAAAGCGTTCGGAAAGCATTCAAAAGCAAGGACATTAGGTGTCTTACGAGTTGAAGCCGAGAGACACCGAACGTGGTTAGCGATAGACAATACTTTCAGTGACATTTTTCTTACTAATTTTTTAATTAAAACATTACTTTTCATAAAAAAAAATCAGCGAGAACTTATTCTAGGTCCTAATAGATAGATAGATAGATATTGTTGTAGTCAGTCAAACGAAAAGTAAATATCTTGAGAATAATGTCTGAAAATGAATCTAAATTTGGTATTAAAGTTTTTATAACTTCATATATTTGTACTCTACTCGTGTTTCAAACTTTATGGTCTTCTTTAGAAGATTGATAATGGTCATTAGTCCCAGATTCTATTGTGGTTATTGTTTTGATAGAGATGGGATCCTTTTTGATTACACGTCTGTGAATGTCCTATTGGAGTTAACTGTTCGCGAAAACCACCGGCCTCTGCAGATTTTTAAGCGTGTATATCTAAGTATATACTTTGTATGGGTGTATGTGTTTGCAT
The DNA here is from genome assembly GCA_963585895.1 of Sepioteuthis lessoniana. Classification (NCBI taxonomy): domain Eukaryota; kingdom Metazoa; phylum Mollusca; class Cephalopoda; order Myopsida; family Loliginidae; genus Sepioteuthis; species Sepioteuthis lessoniana. The sequence continues at coordinate 112,043,917 of OY757918.1, forward strand.
TCCTGTATGTGTGCGTGTGCATTTGTATACATACTCATATCCCATATAAGTACACAACTGTGCATAAATATTTTCAGGATTGTCTTTTTTTTCCTTTATCACTTTTTCCCAAAGTTAAATGTGTGTGATAACGTATTTGGTTTCACAAATGCATATATTTTAAGATAGTCTCTGTGTATGTATGTTTGTTTTTGTGAGTGTGCGCGTGAAGTTAGGTTCTATTTGCGTGCGCATACGTGTGTGTGGGTGTGTGTGTGTGTGTGTGTGTGTGTGTGTGTGTGTGTGTGTGTGTGTGTGTGTTAGGCTTTGTTTAATGCAAGTTTAAATCTATCTATGATTTTCTTTTATTTGAAGTAATGAGTAGTCATCAGTCAAGTATATTGGTATTATTTTAAAGTGTTCATTGCTGCATTCATAAAAGTATTTTGATGAATGGAGTTTTCTATTTTCTATTTTCTGCTAGTTAAATGTTGCTTCTATATAGAGTAGCAAATACGTTTTGTTTTTATTGCAGCTGAGATATCTATTTATCATGAATTTGTTTGCTTTTTTTTGTGGTTTTCGAGCGAAGAGAATCTTCCTTCAATGATTATATTACGTACTCCGTAACTTTTATTTTTGCATTTGTGATTCCATGCACCGTGTGTTTCACAAATTTAGATAAAGTTAGTGAATGTTTTAAGTTTTTTGTTGTCGTTTGCTTTTAATGATTATTGCGTCTTGTATATTTTTTATATTATTATTGTTTTTAAGTTGTTCCAGGTTCTTTGTTATTTCTGTGAATAATTCTGGGTTTTTTTTTTTGTTTTTTGTTTTTCAGAAATATCCAAAAGGGTTCTTCGTTGGTATGCTTTTTTTTAGTTGTGGGGGGTCGTGGTTCTTTTTATGATATTTTTTGCTAATTCGAATCACTTATTTATTAGTATTTCGGTGGAGGGTTACGCATAATTTTTCCAACGTGTTTATCGGAGGTTTTTCTTATTGACTATTGTGCATGTTTAATGTGTTCGGGTGTAAGGGATGGATTTTTTTTTATGTTTTGGGGTGATGACTTTTGAAATTAGGGTATTGTTGGGTGTCTGTGAGTTTATAATAAATGTCTGTAATAACTCGGCCATTTTGAAAAAAAATTGAATTGAATAAAATTCTTCATATAACATAAACTACCATTGAATTGAATAAAATTCTTCATATAACATAAACTACCATTTTTACAAATCCTCATTAAAAAATGAGGATTTGTAAAAATGGTTGTTTATGTTATATGAAGAATTTTATTTTACGGTGAAGGTTTTACAGTAAGTTTTATAATGTTGTCCCATAGGCATTTCCAAAATATGAAACTGTCATCTAGGTATCTTTTTCCTGATCTAATCAATTCTTTTTTTTTATATATTTTTCTTTTTTGCCAATGATTTCATAAAGATTTTTGTCTAAGTATGGTAAGGTTAGGGTGGCATATATTTGTGCCATTTTAGTTCCCATAACTGTTTCCAGAATTTGGGTGTAATTTACGCTGTCGAATTAGAAAAAGTCGTTTTTAGGATTAGTTCTCTACCACCAGCGATAAAGTTTTTATTAAATCTTGAGCGTAATATTTCTGGTATTTTTCTATCAAAAATGAGATCAGCTATTTTAGTGATTCATGGGGAAAGATGATGACAATATTGGTTTGTGAAGTCAAAAGTAACCAAGAGTGAATCTGGATCAGTTTTTTGTGGTATGGAGTTTAAAAAGTGGATTTCATCTTGAATGTTGCGTACGCAAATGTAGATGAATATCTATATTTTTTTCTGAATCTATTGCTGGGGCATGATGAGCCTGCAAATGTATTTCTAAATTTTAGGTCACTAGGATTTGGAATTTCTATGTATTCATGTTATATTTTGACCCTCGCCCCGGCCTAAAAATGCTATTCCAAGGTGATACACCGGAAGGAAGTGACACATTCCAACGGCCAGTAATCGAAAGAGATCGCGTGGGCGGATTAAGGCTTATGATATGGGAAAAGGTGAAGATCCCATTCTGCCATTACAGTCATGCACCGGAAGAGAGTAACCTCTGAACTGCATGACAGTTATTTCCGCTTGATGACGATTAAACATTCGATTTCAAAGATCCAGTAGGCGATCGTGTGGGCGTTGAGTTATTATTTAACTCAGTTGAGTTTGGGTCCCCGATGCAGTTGCCAGTCGAATTCCAGACAGTAGAGACCAGATGTGGTAGGGAAGGCCACACCCGACCGAGGGGGTACTCGGAAAACCCCCGATGCAGTTGCCAGTATAATTCCAGACAGTAGAGACGAGATTTGGTAAGGGAAGGCCACACCCGACCGAGGGGGCCCTCGGAAAGCCCCGATGGAGTAGACCCCAACATCAGGAGAACGAGACACAACGTGACGTTCATAACAGTGGGGTCAAAATATGAAGTTTATGTTCGGTCTCCAGCATCCTCTCACATGCTAACCTTTCGAACCCTTGCAATAAAGTGAGAGGTGAATATTTTTCTAAAGAAGTCTTCTTGTGTCTTCCTTCCTTCATGCGTCTTAATTATGGTGTCGTTGTGATGCTGAATGAACGCGTAAATAACTATATAACATTCAGATGTTTATCTTTAAAATATCGATTTTTATTTCTTCAGTCTAATGAATTTTTGGTAATCCACAAAAATTGCTAGTTTTTCGGATGTAGTTACTTAAAAAGTGTTTTTCTTCAGTCAGGTTTTATTGTGTGTTTTACAGAATTTTGTAATTTTATATGATAGCATTTTCTATGTTTCTATTAATTATTTTATAGTTGGTTTTATCCCCTAGTATTTCTTTGATTTTTGTTTTGTAATATGTTTAATTCAAAATGATTACAACGCTTCTTTTGTCTGCTTTTTTGATAACTATGTCGTTGTTTTCAAGTACATTTTAAAGTTTTCTTTTTGTTTGGATGAAATGTTTTTCTGTGTACTTTCTTAGGTTAATATTCCAGAGATTTTTGAAAAATGTTCTTAATTCACAGTTGATATCTTTGTCAGAGAAGAATGTGGATTTATTTTCTTGGAAATCGTCTGTTTTTTTATTATAATTACATTTTTCTATCAATCTAAGTTTTCTTTCAAATTATTTGAGGGTTTTTTAAATTTGCCTTGATTGCCTCTTGGGATGCGGCAAATTTTGAGACCCAATTTTAATAAATCAATTTGATTTGTGTCTGATTTATTTGATGATACGTTGATTAGTTAAGGTTTTATGTTACTCGTTTTGTTAGTCGGCTTTTTTCCATCTCAGGCAAATTTCGTTCCGGCATAAATTAGCACATTTGATTTTGTGATGTTGTCCATTCGGGTATTCAATAATAATTTGTTCATTTTTTCGTTTTCTACATTGACTTTTTTCCTGTTTTGGTGGTTGAGAGACGCTAATGTAGTTTTGCTTTCAGTTATTATATCATTTATCAACACTTTACATTAATTTTGTCTTCTTGTGTTAACTTTTGCTTCGTGGTATTTGGTGTGTTTGATGTTTTCTATATTTTGCTTTTCAATTCGGTTAAGAGATTCCTACTTTTTATTATTTAACGTTTCAGTTTGGGCAACGGCGTGTAGTCGATATTCTATCTATTTATTCATGGTATATTTCTAGTATCTCAAGGTCAGAAAACCAACCTTTTATAATTTCATTCTCGCTTGTCAGGAAATATTTGGCTTGTATTAAATACGGTGCATTCTATTCAAATGTCTATCATTTATATTCTATACCCATTTAGCGCAGGATTGCACTGAAAAATATCATGAAATACATTTCATTTTATCTTCTCTAGTTCGTTTTTATGTAGTCGTCTCTGAGTTAAGTAGTTGCTTTGGTCGTTGTTTGTGTCTCTTAAATTAAGACAGCAAACATTCGCAGGACGCTAGATTTGTTTTGTCATTTTTCATGGGCAGTTATTGTAGCTATACCAGACCCAGGAGTTCATTTCGGCACTCCTGTCACAGATGGGGCCAGATATCATTAAAAGCAGGAGAACACTTAAGCAGGTCACAAAAATCTCCTAAATCCAGCAAAACATACTGAGCTAAAGTCCAACAATAGTTTTTTACTATTCGTTTTTTATCTTCATTTTTTTTAAACTATTACATTAGCTTATAACTGATTTTTTTTTTTAACTTAAACCCTGAGAAAATTGGTAGCATTCATTTATAATGATATTTGCTTTATCATTTATATAATCCAAATCTGCTGCTGATTAGCGGCTTTTGTCAAAAGACTTCTAGTCACGCGACTTGAGAATACCCTTTTATGTTTGCTACTACTATTAGAATCACAATCATTATTTGATTTTGCCACCGAGCTGTTTTGTTTATTTTAATTGTGTTACTTTTCTCTTTTCATCCCTACATCTCAGTGTTTTTCATCTTTCATAGCTTTTTTGCTTTTTGTCGTAGATTTCTTATCTGTATTTCCAGTCTAATTCCCGATACTGGGTTTGAGTTTTTGTGCGTGTTCTTTTGGGGTACACGGAATTTAGCACTGACTAATTTCGCTTCTGCATAGATTAATTCGTTTAACTCGGTGATGTTGTTCGTTGAAAGATGAGCTAATAATTCGTTTATTTTTTAAGTTGCTGCTTTTTCTGATTTGTAGTCTTGGTTCCTTATAGATGGTAATGAAGTCCCCTTTTCTGACATAACTCTTTTTATAATTTCTACATTGATTTTTCTTCTTATTTTTGTCTTTGTTTTGTGTGGTTTGGCTGTGTGGTGTTTCGATTACTATTATTTTGCGTTTCAATTCAGTTAGAGATTTCTTGTTTTTCAGTACTTAGCGTCTTGATTATTATTATTGTTGTTGTTGTTGTTGTTGTTGTTGTTGTTGTTGTTCTTGTTTTCCGTGTTCCACGCAAATTCCAAATGAATGTAAAGACAGAAAGTTAACAATGCCTTCAGGCTTTTTTTTCTCTTTTCACTTTTCTCAGTTCATTCCTGCTGTAGTAATAAAATTGCCTCTGAGATAATAAAATTCTTCCCACTCAGTCTTATCTGCACTTGTGTGTTGATAACGTGTGGCTCCCATTCATACATATCTACAGGCATGCGCATTAGATACACAAAGTGCTATTTCCGGTTTGGCCATAGATTCTTTTGAAGTTTACAATAGACTTTAACCCTATAGGAAATCGTTACTCACTCACTTGTTCAAATCTTTAATTACAAAGATTCAACCAACTGATAAATTTTAAGATGAAACGGGTTTTTTTTCTTTTCCTTTAGCCCTTCTAGTGCTTAAATTCTCATTATTTAAGGGTTTTTTGTCTTTTTAAAAGCTAGCACGATTTTTTCTTGCGTAATCATGAGAGTTCATCAACTGGATTCTTTAGATGTAAACCTTATTACCGTGGGAGGGAGCTAAAATACTCAGTGATACCTCAAAAATACTTTGTTCTGTTGCCAGAGCTTGTAACTCACTGAGTGTATCCTCTGCAAAAGATTAAGTCTCTCTCAAAGAGAAGTGTCTAGAATATGACACTAAATCGTATCTGATGGTGAGGCTAAAGTTTTGAAGCTTGACAGGGTGGGGAGAAGACTATTACTTACAAGCCCACTCTGACTTCGAGTAATATTAACCACTAGGCTTCCATCAACAGGTCAAATAGATTTGTGCGAAACTTATTTGTATTTGATAGAAATGATCGGTATATAACCGTCAAAAATCTTAAGAAATCACAAAAATATCAATATCAACATGCAACATTCACTTACGTCAAGGCTTAAGATAACCCTAAACAGGTTGACATCCTGTTAAAAATCAATCAGTTCATCAGAAATACAGGATCTAATTTTTGCCAGTGAAAAGGGAAATTAGGTGAACAAATTGATCGAAATTTAATGTTTAAAAAAAAAATGTTGAGCGTACATTTATTTGCCTGTGTTTGTTCTTGTTTTCGTTTTTTTTCTTTTTGTTTTGTTTTTTGTTTTTTGTTTTCCGTTTTGTTTAGTTTTGATTTGTTTTTAAATTTCTTGATGAAATATTTTACTATTCTTAAGTGATGATTTTGAACCGATTTTATCAATTTTGATTTTTGAATTAAATATTTACATAATTATTATCCTCTTTTTTTTTAAAGTTTTTAATACCAATTTCAAAGTCATCATCTCAGTGGAAAGTTTTACATCTACGTGTCTCTTTAGTTTCTTATTTATGTTTTGAGTCAGGGGTTCATTACTTTTCCATATAAACCAATAGGATTAAGGGAAAGGGTGGACGATGCCACAGTCTAGCAGGTTAGCCACTTCACCAAGTTGCCTCCCTGTGTTATTATTATAATCATTAGAAGCAGTAACAGAAGCAGTTATTTTGACTTTTTTTAAAAAATCTCTGCAAACTACGTAGATAGACTTTGTATAATAATTATTTCTATTATTTTATCATTTGTCTTAATCTCTGTAGCTGTTTTTATTACAACCTTCTGGATTAATACACTCAGCATATTTACTGTTTTATCATTAATATGTTCACACCATCTTCATCTTATTTTACAGATTATCAGAAACCTCTTTCTCAATAGATTCCTCGTATATCAATAGTTCTCTAGCTTACAAGGAGGTGCAGAAAAATTAAGAACTAAATTGATGGAGCCATGAAATAAACATGCTATTCCAAATATCCACGCTACAGTCCAACGCACTTTGCACATCGATTCTAAAACTGATTTTCTTAACCTTCCAAAATAAAAATGAAATATTTTTATTTAAAAAAAGTTATTTCTGTCGTAGTTAATCCCAGAACCTTTCTGTAATATTATCGTCATTTTTATTGTAACACTCTGGTTTGATGCCTACTTCATTATTGTTATAATTTTATTCCTAATTTAGCTTTAACTTTTTATTGCTTTTTGTTACGACTCTTTACTTCGTTACACTCCTCGACATTTAGAGCATATAAATGGAAATAAAGAAATAGACTTTGATGAGACTTCATGAAAGTCACTTTTAACATTTGGCCACAGAAGATTTGATTATGCGACTAAGAACAAGTATGTAACCATTCTACCAAAACTTCAAATCAAAAATGAACCTTCCCAACAATAAATAGATTTTATATTCATTATTTCCACTTTGAAGAAATAGGCTAACTACTATGATCAAGCCATATGATCTCTCAAATTTGGTAAAATAACAAAAAAAAAACAAACTAAGAACGTGGGTCTTACTCAACATTTAATTCTATGATGAGAAAGATCAATACATGCCATTTCGTTATGTTATTTTCATCACTTTGTTTTAATGATTAGATTAATAGATTCATATAAAATGATTGCTATGACGTGTTATTCACTCCTGCACCAAATCAATATTTCTGGTGAAGCTGCGGTTTTATTACGAATAAAATCTTCCAGTTAGTTGTCTGTGATCAATATTTAAAGACGTGATTCATGTCCCCTTAAAAATAATCAAAACAGGATAGATTTAGTGAGCAAATTGGTCATGGGATCTCATTACCAAACGAAACGAGATGCCTTGGAAAAATCTATCTCCAAACTTCCACAGACGACCTTGCCGTATGGATGGTGGCTCCATTTTATTGAAAGCACAAAGGCTGATTTTCAAGCGCATATAATTTTGGCTTCAGCTAATTTTATCACATCTCTACATAGTGATTGGATGTAACTGACATCATCCATTCTTTTCCTCAAAAATGTATGGTTCCACTAATCTAAATTCTACTACACCAAACAATAATGTGCTCATTTGGAGGGGTCCTTTGTTAAGTTTTTGAGGATTGTCTGCAGCCATATGCTGAAGATTCTACTTGTTAACTAATGAAAATTAGATTTGTCATTAATGAACACAACAGTGTCAGCTAAAATAGTTTTCAAAATAGTTTTGCAAGATACTTAGTTGTTTTACTAATAACTTTTCTTAAGTTCCTTTACAACCTTCATTTTGTATTGGTAGATACACACGTCGGTGTGTAAAATTTTCTCCAACTCCGATCAGATATTCCCAAGCATCACTGATTCAATATTTTCTGGTGTTCAAGCATGGCATAATCTACCATGCAATTTCTTTTTAAAAGATAACACAGTCTCTCTAAAATTTGCAACACAAAACAATGTAGTTTTCCTTAAAGAAATTCTTTGGTATCGACTTATCCTGAAATGCTTTTGAAATAACTGCTGCTTTGCAATGATAAAGTCACCATTTTGAAATAAGTTTTAATTACAAATGCATGTTCACCATTCTATGCTACATATCGTAACTGATGGCTTATGAATGAATAACTTTCAAATAATTCATAACTAAATTAACTAAAATGAATCAAAATTAAAAATTATTGTCATTAAATCTGATAACAGATTTACTGTAAATTACATCATACATTTTGGTTCATTTTTGAACGTATAGAAATCTTTAAGATGCAAAGAAATTTTAGGTTTGAGAATTAAAATCTTGGAAAGTATTAGTACCTTTTATACAATACATATATCTTATTTGAATCTCAGCTTTAATTATGTTAAGTGAAAGATTTTTAGACTCTCTATCATTGACATATACTCCAGTATAATTTGCTTAATTCATCATATTTTGATTTTTCATAATACTTTTTTTATCGACTGTTTTCTAATGTATAATACAAACCTTTTAATCAATAAGAAAATAATACCAATATTACTCTGCATCCAATATGCTGATATTATGTGAAGAAGTCTCTATCAAAATAGTTAAAAAGTATGAGTTCATAAAGGAATTTTTCGCATGGGATAAAAAGTTAACACCTCCTGTTTAAATAGTTTAAACAAAAGTTTATTCGTCAGACAGACATTATGTGAATAATAAATGTTCATTTTAGACACAAGTTATCACGAGCTAAGTGTATTCCTTGCTTTAAAAACATGTGTGCCAAATTTCAACTCAGTTCATTTTGTAATTTTGCCATTTATACAATCTGGATACGGACCGTTGCTTTTGTTTTTGAGATTTGAAATTGAGACTTCCTAAGGAAAACAAAAATTTGAAGTTTTCCACTTTTTTTTTTAATTTAATTTAGTGAAGCATGTATTTTCAAGAAAAAGAAATAAAATTAGATAAATGAAAAAAGAATTTTTTGAAAAAATCGTCTTTTATGTTTGGCATTCAGGTAACCAAGGAAAAATCACGTAGGTAATTCAACTGATGGAAAATGAAATTAACTGCTTCATTTCATTACAAGTTGGTGAAACTATTGATCAAATTCTCAACTGGTTTGGCCAAAGCTAATATCTGAATCTCTTCTTATACATGAGACAATTATCCCGGCTTAAATATCGATTAGCTTTTATCAGTGAAGATAAACCCAATCAAACACGGAAATAAATTTAGCTCAAGTGTTAACACAGAAGAAAGGATAGTTAGATCTTTCTAAGAAGATTTTCGATCGAAGCAAAGAAACTTGTTAAGTATCATAATGCTTCAATCGATGAAAGAAGAATATTGAATTGAAATTAAGTTTTTTAAATTATTTTCTGATTCTTTCGTTGAATAAAAATCGCTTTGCAGTAATTTCATAATTTAGATCATTTCATGAACCAATTGGAGGAATTATCAGTTCATATGACCGCGCACATATCTATCTTTTCATTTGGGTTGCATGTGGATCGCTCTCGTATACATTTATCGTCTAATACAATACTGTCAGAAAATCAGCGAAAGAAGGACTGCCAAGAAATTGTTAATTTGATAAAACTTCCTCCTCCCCCTCTAAAAACAAGAAGATAGATATAAATAAGGTCATAAACGTACAACCTTAAATAGAGGCGCAATCAGAAGTCTTTCAATTTGCTATTTGATTTTTTATTTCTGTTAATATTTAATAGTGTAATACTTTTTGAAAAAAAAGTGTCACCAATAAAACTACGAGGTGTAATATACAATCTTTATACTGTGTAAATGTTTAAATATCAATACTATCAGAAAAATAGCGAGTGAAAACCTGCCACATAGCTAAAAAGTCTACTAGTCATCAAATGTAATAAGCTCAATCCACAAAGTTTGATTGAAATAAAAAAGAGATAGGCTTTGACGAAGTTAAGACTGCTGGGGGTAATTATAAAACTTTTTTCCATCAAGGAAAACTCACTTGAGCAAAATTCACTAAAATTCAAGGTGTAAGTATTAAATTTATTTTCCTAACAAGGAAACATCACTTAAGCAAAACCCAATAAACATAACACCGGATAAGAATAACACTGTGACAATAAAACTCTGCTGAAATACTTCAGTCTGGAAACTACTACTACTACTACTACTCATTCATAAGAGTGGCGTTTATTGATGAGGGGGAAAATAGTCAACAAAAGTTTACCTATAAACCTAATTTAAACCGTACGTTCGAATCGCATCGCGGGCAAATAAGGCGTGCGTTCTACTGAGGTATAATCTCTGGTACAAGCGCTCAAAAAATCAGTTACAAAACAAAGTTACAGAGTGCCGAAGCAAAATATGGAAGCATTTTTAAAACGTTTTTCTTTTAGTCTGAATCGTAAACTTTTTGTAAAAAAAAAATGCCATAAATCTCAGTTCTCATGATTAGCTCTATTATTCAAGCACTTTTTTCATTAAAATTCAGCCTAATATGAGAGAGAGAGAGAGAGAGAGAGAGAGAGAGACGACAAAGTATCTGTGATTTGCTTAACGTCAAGCCAAATGTCCAAGCCAAAAATTTTTTGAAATAATTGGAATTTCCTTATTGCCTCCATCAAGCCCAGACCTTAATCTCGTTGATTACGCTGTATGTGGCGTTGAAGGAATAAATGCAACTTTCCATCCATATATTGGTTCGCTTAAGACGGCTATTGAGGAAGAATTGAATAAAATGCCTGAAGAATTTATTTCGAAGGCATACAAATCGTTTCGAAGGCGTGTTGATACAATAATTTAAAAAAAAAAAAAATAACGGTGATATTGAGTAAATTTACTGTTTTATGTCAGTCTTCTTATTTTTTGTAAAGTTTTTTAATCAAAATAAATCTTGTTTTAAAATATTATTATTCGAGAATATTCCTAATTTTGCTTCTGCACACTGTACTTAGGCGCAAAAGCATTGTCAAGACACCGGCGTTTAAATACAATACGTTTAAATACAATATACCGACGTTTAAATACAATCAACCACCTACCTCAACTGACAGCATCTGCCGGTGAGTATCATGTAGACATCATATGCCGACAAGAATAACGAACAAGAAATAATTCATTGAGAAATTATTCCATCATTAAAGACTTCAATTACACCAAATCGAAAACTTCTCATTTTAAAATATATGACCAGCGTCCATCAATGGACCTCCAAAAGAGAGTTGTTCTGGATATAACATTAGCGGCATTTGATGATGAGGGTTCTATTTGGAAAATCTGTGGAGATTCGTGCACTATTCATTGTCATTATTCCCATGTCCACTCTGACCACAAATAGTTCTGCCTGTTAGGGTCCAATGTGTTAAATAGGTTTGTTTAGGAATTAGTCGTATTTGACAGGACCAAGCGCAAAAAATACCTCAATTACACAAATATGCAAATATGAACATAAAATAAACAAACTCCCTTAACCTCTACACATAAAATATCCCTAGAAAAGTCGACATGCCGTAAAACTAATCAATCAAAATTGGATACACGTTGCATAAAGTTCATAGCAAATATCCACGTTTTGATAAGAATCTTTGTATTATTCTTCTTATATTTCAGAGCTAACACAGGTTATTTAACATTTTGTCAAATATTTTGACTACATTTCAAAGTAAAACATAAAAGGATAATTGACATGGAAAATGTTTTCATCAAGTTTTGAGAGTTTTTATTTTGGGAATTCTACCATAAACAAGTGATATCACTTCTCCTTAGAACACTGCTGCTGTGTTAAGTTGTTCAAACTGTTTTTAATAGACTTATTGGTAAATAAATTCATTGTTTTTTCATTTTAATATTTCAATCAATCCATCATTTTTTGAACAACCTAATTTTTGTAAATATTTAAGAGTATGTTACCCTCATTTAAACATTGTAGCCAAACATTGATTCGTGTCTCGGGTTTTGAGGATTCCAATAATGAATAGAAAAGGTTAATATGTTTATCACTCTCATTGATGAAAAATAATTATTTCACAGCATCGGGTTAGAAGTGACTCATTAATCGAGATTAATATTTTGCTAGACGTTTGATTTATCTGTTATAGTGAGTTTCCCAAGATTTGAATTTGCAATAAGATCAATTTTGAATCTCTTGAATTAATCCGACAAAATATTTAAATTTAGTAAATGTAAAAACAACTGAAATTTTTTTCGATTATCACTTTCATTACACACTGTCGACAGCAGCAAAAAATAGGGTCTGTAAATAATCTATGATTTAAAAATTATTCCCGTACACAAAAGAACACACACACACATATATATATATATATATATATATATATATATATATATATATATATATATATATATATGGCATTCAATACAGTATATCGTCATATTTACATATGTATTCTATGGATATGTAAAACTATCTTGGAATTCTTATGACTACATGGCAGGAAATAGTGTTCATTGTAAGTATATATTAAGATTTTTGTTGCAACGAATTAGATCTGGAATTAATAGCCCTAACAAGGATACACCACTAGCCTGAGATGGCAACCAACCAGATCTGGCATTAATAGCAATGAAAAGAATACTCCACTAGCTCAAGATTGCAATCAATTAGATCTGGCATTAATAGCACTGACAATGATACTCCACTAGCCCAAGATGGCAACCTAACAGATCTGGCAATGATAGCCATAACAAGAATACTCCACTAGCTCAAGATTGCAACCAATTAGATCTGGCATTAATAGCACTGGCAAGTATACTCCACTAGCCCTTGATGACAACCAATCAGATCTGACATTTATAGTCATAACAAGAATACTCCACTATCCCAAGATGGCAACCAATCACATCTGTCATTAATAGCACCGACAAGAATACTCCACTAGCCCCTGATGGCAACCATCTGACATTAGTAGCAATGACAAGAATACTCCCCTAGCCTATGATTGAAACCAATTAGATCTGGTTTTAGTACCACTGACAATGATAACCCACTAGCTCAAGATGGCAACCTTACAGATCTGGCATTAATAGCCATGATAAGGATACTCAACTCACTCTAAGTGGCATTATAACAGATCGGCATTAATGGTCTTGACGAGTATACTCTACAGGTCCTAGATACTAACCTAACAGGTCGGGCAATTATAACCATGACAAGTATGCTCAGTTCACCCTAGATATACAACCAAATGGGTCGGGCATTAATATGCATTACAAAAATTGCCGACTCAACCTCGATAGAACCCTAACAGATAGGCCAATAATAACCATAACAAGCATACTCCACTCACCCTATATGGGACCCAAACAGATCTAGCATTAATAGCCATGTAAATGATACTCCTCTTGCCCTAGATCTCCAGAACTGGATCTTCACCAGTAGATACAGTTTTGTCTCATTCAGGACACACCTTCCTTGGGTCAACCAATTCTTATCCACATTAAGAATGTCGATTTACATTTATAGACAAATCTTTTAGTAGCACATAACAGATAAATAATGCAGTTGATTTATAAATATAGATCTTATTTTATTTCTATATCAATTCTGACGTCAGAATTGTTATTTTGACGAAATTATTGAGTTTGCGGAAAATTATTTCGACTATATGTTTACCAAGAGCATTCGCTCCCATGAAGCTGAACTTAATTAAATATACAATCGGTTATATTTTCTATTAAATATTTATTCTTTTTTTTCATGTATTATAATGTGGACAAACGTAATACATAATAATGATACAGACAAGTTGATCTTAATTTTTGACAATTAAATGAATACGACATTTAATTAACAGGTCAATCTGTGACTGGAGCGCAGATAATAAACAAACTCGGGGTTTGGTAAAACCACAATATACTACTAGGGAAAAATGACAAATCCAAACTTAATTCAAACTGTAACAAATACAACTAGTTTTGGTGTTATGATTGGCATGTGCTTTCTTGAGAGCCTACATGGGGACTGTATCGTCATCCTGCGAAAGTTGGCTGTTCTAATTTCAGGTGCACAAGCAACATACGAAAACTACTACTCAACTCAGAAACACCAATGGAAAAAAAGGAAGACATCAAAAATGTGATTTACTTGTTTTATAATCATAAGTTGCCAGAAAATGTGGAAAAGTAAATATTGAAGAATATGAACAAGATGCTACAACTAGGAACACAAAATACGGCAAGTGTCACCAAACTGAATTGAAATACAAATGTGGAAATTATTGACTGCGCCAACCAGAAAAGAGATCTATTGCTCGTATGCTGGGGAGTGTTTCTCAAAGAATAGAATGAGTAATATATGAAAAAAAGAGGAACAGCTCACTTACAGCACATTGATCTGCGTAGCCTCAAGGAGACAAAAACGAGGCGGAAAAAACAAATCATGATGTGAATTGACTACGAAAAGGACAGTGATATCCTTCCGCAAACATAATAATTGTTTGTTTGAAATGTATGAAATCATAAACCTCATCACAATTTCCATGATAAATTGGAGGGCAGAATTGATGGTAGGTTGTTAAATACGTGCAAAAGTAAAAATCCTGAGAGTCATCCTCTAAGGAGACTCGCTTTAATCACTACCATTCGTTATAGTAATGATGTCATTCAACCAGAGATCTGCGAAATCTTTGGGTTGTGTTACAAATTTACAAAAAACACAGGGAAAGATTAATCGCCTTATGTATATGAATAGCATAAATGCAAAAATTCAGAATAACAGGAGAACATGATACAAACAATAAATAGTGAGCCAGGATATTGGAGTTGAATTAAGTAATGAAAAATGTGCTAAACTGAAAATGAAAAATGGGAAAAGAGAAAGAGCGGAAGTAATCAAACTACCAAATCAATAATGGATTAAGGCGTTTGGAGAAAAGGAGAGCCACATGTATTTGGAAATGAGGGAAGCGGATATCATCTAAAAAGCGATGATACACGAAAAAATTTTGAAAAGTATACCTCAGAAGAGCGAGAAAACTTTTCGTAGCCAAGCTCTACAGCAGATATCTCATTAATGGAATAAACACCTGGGCAATCCACCTTGTAAGATACACAGACCATGTTTAAAAAGAACCAGGCAATAACTAAGGCAAATGGACGAGAGGACAAGAAAGTCGACTAGGATTCACAAGGCATATCATCCGAGAGATAGACTGTATGTGTTGAGAAAAAGGTTATGGTGACCCATCTATACGATAATGAACACTTCTTTCTTCATAAATACTAACTCTATTTACTCTTAGAGAGACTTCCTCCCCGCAGTCGAACCTGACAGTTTCGGACAGACACTTATACCTCCTGTACTAATACTCTTATTTTGTATATATGTTCTGTTTATTCAATACATTTGTTCCACCTACTTTCTCTTCTTCTGTCTTCTTTCTGGCCCCTAACAGGCCACAACAACTTGGCGACGGAGGATTTGCGAGGAACACCGGTATTAAGAAGGGAACTCTCGTAAAACACTGTCAAACAAGTTTTCATAAAGAACTTAGACGAAAAACCAGCCTGTGAAAAAACTAATCTTATTCAAATACTTGGCGAACAAGGATTCGTACTACCACAAAAAGCTCTCCAGAGAAAAAAATCGTCAGCTAACGAGAATTTTACCAATTCTGTTTACAGCACAAAAAAATTTGGAAAAAAGGACTATGTGGTAATTTCCAATTGATTTTTAACAGTGGATGTGCGAGGAATTGTTTATTTTGTTTTGTTTTTGTTGTTTTTTGTCATACTATTTTCATTTGAAAAGCATCTGGCAAAACCAGAAAAGTAAAACCGGATAAAAAGAAGAAAAATGTGTTACTACCATACACTGATCTGGAACTCAAGACTCCAAGTTACAAGAATCAGTTTCTATTTCTCACGAAAAGGAAATTCCCGATAAACCTTTTCTTAGAACAATGGCTTTGTATTTTATTCACCACGAATAAAACTACTCGTATATTTTCTTCTTGTCTCAGGCAAGAAAAATTCAAGATTGTTTTTACAAAAAAAACAACAACATTTTTCTTTACATTAAATTGCATATTTTTCAGTTCTTCTTTCTTAAAAGACACACTTACCGTGGAGGATTTCAAAAGTATTTTATTAGATCTGGTAAAATACCAGAATTCATAGCAATTGCAGGTCCAAGAAAGAATGGAAGAGAAGTGGCAAAAACAACTGCTCTCTCAACAAGAAAAAAATAGAAAAAATACTTCGGCAAACTCAAAAGGGAAATCAAGAGAGACAGCTCGAATTTCAAAAGTAAGTTTTAGAACTAACAAGCCGTACTAGTCCAATCGTAAACGAATTTTCTTTTTCGCAAAACTCCATTTGGAGTGCGAAAGAGAATTTTTCATCCTCTCCCGAGGAAGACTTAACCTTTACATCATATTTTCGGAGATATGAAGACTTTATCTTCTACAGATTGCGCAAATTGGAGTGACTCAAAAAAAATCATCTTCTTCTGAGGAAACTTAGCACAACTGAACACACAAAATTCATAAATTACATTCTACCTCGAAAGGCTTGTGAATAGACATTCGCCGAGGCAGTGGAATTACTCATGGAACTGTTCAGTCCAAAGACATTTCTTTTTCATAAGCGATGGAAGGAAGGGACAGATTATACCACTTTTGCGTAAACAAGCACTGTAATGATTTCAGACTTGCAGATAAATTCACACGCTTGATATTCGTGCAAAGGCCAGTTTCAACAAGAGATACCGAAATTAAACGAAATCAGAAAAAAAAAAAAAAAAAATAGAAAAATGAGCTGAATATAAAACTTCAGCAAATTGCTGAAGACTGTCAAAGGTACGTAAGCGTGAAGCAGGATTCTAAAAAAACGAGTATCAAATATTGTTCACATCTGAAAACTACGCTACAAAAAGATACAAAATCTCCCACTAGAATTAATGAAACAAAGAAAAAGCAAAATAATCCCTCCACCTCATAACCCATGTTCTAGATGTGGGACCCTACACTGGTACAAAGATTGTACTTTCCGGAAAGAGGAGTACTTTATATGTAACCGAGTCGGACACAAAAGCTCGCATTGCTGATATAAAAATAAAACCAGTAGTTACATAAAAAAATACAAAGTCAGACGAACTTAGTCGGTGCTAATACCAGGAAATTCGTGCACGTAAAAATGTTAAACAAAAGTGTGAAATTTCAACTAGACTCGGTTTCTGATTTGACGCTAATAAACTTGCAGACATAGAAAAGAGTGGGTAAACCTCCCATGATAAAATCTAGCAAGATCAGGAACAGGGGAAAAATTAATTTCGCGGGAGAATTAATCATTATTACAGCGTTCGTCGGGAAGAATCTCGAATTAAAATTCTTCGTCCTGAAAAATTCTTAAAATCTATTTGGAACCGACTGGATGACACAATTTCAGCTTTCGGACTTGCCTGTAAATTCATTCCGCCGAAAAATTGAAAATTTTGATACCGAAGCTGAAAAACCAAAAAAAAGTAAAAAATAAACACGAAGGAAGCCTATCCAGAATTTTTTTTTCTGATGGGTTAAGAAGGTGTACCAAGATGACGGCAAAATTTGAGCTACAAGAAGACGTCCAGCTAGTGTTCAAAAAGAAGCAAAATGTGCCTTTTACCTCGTTTGAACAAAAATCAAGGAGTAAATTGACAGATTAGTAAAAACGTTTGTTCTATCAAAGCTTGAGTACAGCGAATGAGCCGCACCAACAGTTTATGTAAAAAAAGAAATCTAAAGAGATACGTGTTTGAGCTGATTTTCAACAGGATTAAATACTGCTCTGAAAGACTGTCATTACCCTCTTCCTAGTCCAGAAGACATCTTTGCGAAGATAAATAGTGGGAAATTTTTCTCAAAAATCGACCTTAGCGAGGCTTATTTGCAAATTCCGGTCGAAGAGAAGATTTTGAAGCAATTGTTTATAAATACGCACCTCAGATTATATAAATTCGAACGTTTAACGTTCGGGGTCAAGGTCGCACCAGCAATTTTTCAGCAAGTGATGGATACTATGCAAAGCGGCCTTGACTTCTCAGTCGTTTATTTAGATGACATACTGATGAATAAGAAAAGGTTAATCGAACATAAGGATCACGTCCATAAAGTTTTTGCTAAGATACGAGACAATGGTTTCAAAATTAAAGAGACTTATTGTGATTTTGTCATGGAAAAAATTAAATACTTAGGTCACATAATTGACAAGGATGGCAGGAGATCAGATCCTGAACGAGCAGCGGCGATCAAAGACATGCGAGCGCCCGATAACATCGCTTCCTTGTAGAGCTTCCTTAGACTAGCAAATTATTACCAGGTATTCAAACAAAATATGCATGATTTGCGTGCCCTACTAAATGAACTATTAAGGAAAGACAAGCCCTGGGATTGGACAGTGAAATGCCAGGAGGGATTTGAAAAAAGAAGAAAACACTGACGTCTGAATTATTTCTCACACATTACAACCCGGAATTGGAAATCGTAGTAGCCAGCGACTCGAGCTCGATGATGTAGGGGCATGTATTCTTCACAAAATGACTGATGGTACATTAAATCCAATAGTCCATGCATCGAGGGCCTTGCATCCTGAGGAAAAATATTCGCAAATCAAAAAAGAAACTCTTGGGATCATATTTGCAGTCTCAATGTTCCACTGCTATATTTACGGTCGACATCTTACTCTACAAACAGAGCATAAGCCATTACTCACCATTTTTAGCTCAAAAAAGGGTCTTCCTACACACACAGCCAACGGACGACAGAGATGGGTTACAATCCTGTTAAATTACCGATTCAAAATGAAGTATCTACCATCGAAAAATTCGGCCATACGGACAGACTGTCAAGAATAATTCCCAAGTACAAAAAACCCTGGAAGATACAGTGGTCGTCTCCCTTCAATCTGACAGAGAATTAAAAACTACTCTTTTTAATACAGTAAGGGAACATCCATTGACCCTCTAACAAATACAGCAAGAGGCTCTTCATGATGAGTATATCATCCAAATAAAAGCCAACATTTTTGAAAAGGACCAGTGAACTACGGACGTCTTCTCTATATGTGATGAGGTGAACGCGTCGTGATTCTGTCAACACTCCAGAAGCGTATCTTGAAAGATTTCCACACTGGCCACCCAGGAAGTACAAGAATGAAAAGTTTAATGCGTAGCTGTGTCCATTGGCCAGACATGAACAAAGATATTGAAAATGCTGTCAAATCACGTAAAGGCTGTGCCCTGGCAGCCTAGGCACCGTCTATTAAATTCAATCCCTGGCCAAAAACGGATCTACCATGGTCTTAAATTCACAGTGACTTCGCCGGGCCTCTTGAAAGATATTACTACCTCATTTGAGTCGACAGTTTCTCGAAGTGGCCCGAAGTTCACAGATGCAAAGACCCAACAATAGAAATTACGATAAAATTTCTGCATTAACTGTTCGCCAGTTTCGGAGTAGAAGACACTTTAAAGTCCGATAATGGAAGTCAGTTTACGTCTGGAGAATTTATAGACTTCTGTGAAAGATACCAGATCGAACACATCACGATCCCTCCGTACCATCCGAGGTCTATCGGACAGACTGAAAGATTTATCAATACATTTGAAGAGAACTTTGAAAATGCTAGGGCTACGCCAACTGAAAGAGCTCTTCAACAATTTCTTCAAGCATACAAGATGGTCCACTTGGAAGATTAAATCTTTATCATATTACCGAATATTACATGCACAAATCAGAATCCGTCCTAGAATATGTTGACACATAGAATTGTCTTTGATCTGGAGATACAAACGGATCACTTAATCCCCACCAGATTCAATAAAAGAACCAACCGACTCGCATACTTTGCTGTCACGGAGGACGAAAGAGTAATATAAATAGATAAAACGAAATGATGTTAAAGTTCTAGGACTTTGCCAGAGAACTGAAAAAGCTATGAGACATGAAGGTGACGGTGTTACCAATTGTACCTGGTGCACTCGAAACAATCTTCAAAGACTTGGTAAAGGAACTGAACGAGCTGGAAATCGAAGGACGAGTAGAGACCATCCAAACTAGAGCATTGACAAGATCGGCCTGAATACAGAGAAACGTCCAAGAGACTTAAGTAGACTTGTCACTAAGACTCTAGTAAAAAAAACATCGTGTGAAAAACTTGCAAGGTGTTACAAAATAAATAATTATATCTTAATGAAAATAATTTAAAAACAGTTACATGGAATCAAGTTTTCCAATTTAATACAAATAATTTTCCAACATATTTATTTTACCCTTTGAAAGGATTTTAAAATGTAACTGAGTAGACCTGGTTGGATACCGGAAAGAATAGACCACACTTCCGAGACCTTTAAAACTCAAACCTTACCACCAAATAAAATTTAGTGTCATACCCAGGGTGCCTCTTTTTGGAGAGTCTTACTCTTCTATAGTTTATAGAGTAAGTGCCTTGTAAACCCTGGAGTCTGGACGAAATCATCGTTAATCAAAAGAAAAACGGATAAGAACAAATATATATCCACCCAATTTTAAGTTCATAACCTACCTGCTTCAGTAAATGATCCAGTTTAATCATACGCAGGGCACCTGGTGTTAGGGTCGATCCAATCCCTCTGCAGGGAATTCAATGAGAGTGTTAAGAGTTTTTATAATGGCAGACATAGCAAGTATTTATTTAGTTCTTTTTTCTGCATGTAATTTATTTATTCTGGCCAACTGATCAGAAGCATTGGCTCTGTGAATTGAAGATGTTCTTTAAATTAACTGATATGTCAGGCGAGGTGAGAATTATATTAAAAGTTAGGGCATCTGTTTAGTAACTTAAATAGTTGCGCATTTCTTCACAGCATCTGTGCAAACACGAACAAAAGCCTGGAATTACTGTACGACATTTCTGAACTGTCAAGCCGATTCTTCAAAGAATACTGTTAAAACAAAATATTGAGTAACGATGTTTACACTTTCAGGAGACGTGTTTAGTGCAATGGTTATCGTAGTAAGCAATGGAATCGGAGACCCGAGATCAAATCCAGGACGTGGTTCTTTGTATTTCACTTTGAGCCAGTCTATCTGTTTACATTCTAGTTATGGGTAACTAGTAAGGCAACCTGTCTATGAGAAGGAAAACTAAAATCAAACTAACTCCGTACTCTGCTTAAGAAAAAGCTTTGTATCGCATCTCGCTTAAAACAGAGGTGTTGGATTTACGCGTACAGTAAGTAGACATATTTGTCGTTCAAATCCGAAGAAGTTAAGGTGAAAAAACTCCAGGAAAAAAAAATTTCAATAGATGTAACGAAATGTAAGTCCAGTTTGTGTATATATGTATGTGTGTGCGTGTGTATGTGTGTGTGTGCACGCACGCGCAGCAAAAAAATAATTGACAATTATATCACAGAATCTAAGTTGATATTTAAAGGCAATAATGTTAAAAATGTATATACAATCTTGGATATATATATATATATATATATATATATATATATATGTATATAATCTTAAAAGATCAACAGTCGGTCACATTAAGATAATAGACTTATTTCCATCCTGTTAAAAAGCATTGATATAAATCAATACTTTAAAAATTAACAGGATTTCTTTAGATCAAACAAGAAAATGGATTAAAATAACTTTTTCACATCTACAACCAGACTTTAAAAAAAAACGTTATTTCTCCCATATAAAAGTAACCCTTCCAATTCAAGTAACAATAAGTATCAACTTACTTTGGCGTGTAAAGAAACAACCGGTTTCATCATACTTCAAATTTAACAGAGAAAAAATTTACAGCTACAAAAATACATGTCTAAACATTCAAATATTTATATATTAAAAAAATGAAATTAATATTCTGACATTATTTAATTTTAATACATCAAATTTTATCATTAAAATGAGCTAAAAATTGTATAACTAATGTTATTTACGGTAGAGTCCACCTCAAATTACAATAATAGAGCAAAAATTACTAATATTTAATACTAATAGTTAATTTTTTAGAGCATTGATTTCTATCGATGCTTTTTAAGAGGATAGAAATAATTTGTTATCTTCATGTCTTAATGTGGCCGATTGTTAGGTTTTATTTTTTAAGAAAATAATTTTCTCTGAATTTTATTTACATTGAGCTCTTGACCGGCATTCATCATCATCATCATATCGTGCTGGCAGCACGGATATCCCTGACCCTCTTTCTCCACTCCTCCCTATCGTTCATCGCCCTAGGCAGGTCTTCAGGACAACAACCTGTATCCTCACATAGCTGCTGAATGTACGTTCGTGCTGGTCGTCCTGCTTTTGCGCGGCCGTGTGTGGGGATCCATAAGAGTACATCTCTTATGAGTTCATCTCTGCTTCTCCAGCAATGTCCTGCATGTCTGGTTCGCCTAACTTGAATAGTTTTCGTGATAGGGGGCAGGTGGCCGTACAGTTGGTGTCTTGTTGGGTGTTGCCGCCAGGACTTGTCGAGGATTGCACGCAGCATTCTTGTGTAATTGCCATCTAGTTTCTTCTCCAGCCGTTTTGTTAGCGTCCATGTAGTGCATCCATATAGCAGTATCGATGTGACCGCTGCCTGGAAGAAACTGCGTTTTATTTTATCGGTTAGGTCTGATTTCCATATAGTCGATAGCCTATTGATAGCTGTCCATGCTTTCGTTAACCTCGTTTCGATGTCCTTTTCGGTTGATTCGACGCTGCTTCCTAGGTACGTGAATTTGTCTACTAGTTTAAGAGGGGTTCCTTCTAGAGTGGAGATGTCCCCCGTTTGGTTATAGCACATATATTCCGTTTTATGTGCATTAACATGGAGGCCTATGCTTGCTGCTGCTCGTTCCAAACTATGCAGAAGTGTTTCGGCTTGGTCAGGTGTATTTGCCAGTATCGCTATGTCATCGGCGTAGTCGGCGTCGGTAATTGTTGTTGCGGGGTATCTTCTGCTTCTTTTCTTCGTCAGTTCGAAGCCATTCTCTTTGATTTTGTCAATCGATGTTCTAAGTACGTAGTCTAGACAAATGATAAAGAGATACGGAGCCAGCGTGTCTCCTTGTAGTACTCCTGCTACTATGTCGAAGTATTCTGTGTCTCCATCTGGTGATCGTACTTTTACTTTAGTGTTTCTATAGAGAATCGTTATTGCCGCTACGGTTTCTTTAGGTATGCCGTACGCTAGTAGGATTTGTTCCATCTTTCCTCTGTGAATGGAGTCGAAAGCCTTGGTAAAGTCGACAAATATTAATGTCGCTTGTAGGTTCTTTGCCCGTACACCTTCAAGGATTCTGCGGATGGTTAATATTTGTGAGGTCGTAGATCTATTTCTTCGGAAGCCATTTTGGTTTTTTCTAAGTATGTTGTCGATTTTGGGTTCTATTCTGTTTCGTAGTAGGGCATTGTAGATTTTGGCAGCTATGGATGTAAGTGTTATGCCTCGGTAGTTTTTGGCTAATCCGAGGTCCCCCTTTTTAGGGAAGGGGAGTATGCATCCCTTCGTCCATCTATCTATCGGATTTTGATTGTATACTGCGTTGCAGTGTCGGAGCAGTATGTCGTCGAATTGTCTGGTCTTCCATACTTCCGGGGGAATTTCGTCCAGTCCTGCAGCTTTTCTATTTTTAATTTTTCTGAGAACCGAGTCGAGTTCTTCTTGTGTGAACGGTCCAAGTTTAATGTCTAATTGTTTGCTAATTATTCTGGTGATTGGTTCAGGCGTTATTTTTGGTGGGTTTCCAAGTAAGTTTTCGAAGTGCTGTTTCCACAGTTTTATTCTTTCTTGTTGGTTTGCTGCTTTAAGTTTTGCTTTGGCCGTGTTCTTTCTTCTGCTCACTTCGTTTATTGTTTGCCAGGCAATTCTAGATTGTCTATCTTCCACCGAGTCTCTAATCTTATCTATCTGATTTTGAATGTATTCTGTCTGTTCCTTTATATATATGCCTGCTAATTGATATTGTGCCGTTTTTAGTTTTAAGGCATTTGTGTTTGTTGGTTTTTTTTCGATAGTTTTTGGAGGCTGTTAATATTCTATTTTTGAATATCTTATTTGTTCTGCTTGGAATTGTTCCTAACTCTGGATTTACTTGATCAAATACTGTCTTTTATATATATATATATATATATATATATATATATATATATATATATGCAAATTTCATTAAACATAATAGACATTTTATGCCTACATATTTTCTTCTGGATCCGTTCGAATTCCCGTATTACTTTTATCGTATTCGGGGGGAATTGATTTAGGTATTGTCCATAGTTGTATGTATCCCTAGTACTTTCTGCCCGACTTTGGGCCATCATCAGGGGAGAAACTATTACAAAAGTGATGTAACTTTTGTTTTAGCAAATTACTACTGTGTAAGGACTTCTTTGCCGTTAAAGATTATGGCGTTTGCTTTTAAATGTAATTCTGTAAATAGTGCCAGTAGCTGAAGACATTTAAGTACATTAGCACTCGTTTGAAAATTAATTCTATTAAGTGCTGGTTGCAGGTTTCTAATATATAGTGCTTCGAGAATATGAAGTTTTTGTTTATTATTTTGATGTTTGATTATTGTTAAACAATAATGCTAAAACAATAATGCTAAAACAAAAACGAGTTAGATCTCTGTGTACACAGTTAAAAGTTTTCAATTAATGCTAAGATCCAGTTTATACAAGCACACATACACACACACACACACACACACACACATATATATAATTTTTCACTACTTTTAAAATCAAATGATTGGGCACAAATCCAGGGCCACAAATTATAGAGTAATGTCAATTGCAATTATTTAAATGTAAAAGAAAAACAATTTAGAATCTGTAAAATCATTTAGTGTCAAACATGAAGCAAAAATATCAAGTGTACATTCACTAGATGTCCGCTGTTCAGTTGAAGCCAGTGTTAAATACGTCGAGCAGGGTTGTTTATAACGCGTGCATTCCTTTCGAGAGACTGATGGTGATGAGCCCTCTCACAAGGTGCCCTGAGCTTCAAATGTCTTGACAATCTGACTCCTATTTCTCTATCTTGCTTCAACAATCTTTAAAGGGTAAGTTTCATTATTAGTCTTCACGCAAAATATCTTCTGCTTCATCATCCAAGGCATGATTTGCTTATATATATATATATATATATATATATATAATATATGTATATAAAAATAATGGCTTCTTCCCAGTAATAATCTGAAAAGAGAAAGAGAATAAAATCAAGAAATATCTCAAGAGGACGCTGTTTTGTTTCAACAATTGTGAAACACTGTATATATATATATATATATATATATATATATAATTTTCAAACGAATAGTTTGTTGGTAAGATTACTTTTCAAACGCAAAGCTTAAATGGTTTTAAGTATTGCAAACAGTAATAATACTTTATGGTTTGAAGTATTTCTATTTAACATTAGCAATTCTATTCATCAAGTATTCCTATCTCATAATTTAATATAGCTACATTGTTTCAAGTAATTAATGAGAATAATCCTTAGCAAAAAAAGATTGCACAATTCTATTTGACTGAAAAACATACATATTAGATGTTAGCCTTCATTATGTTCATCACAGAGTTAAACAAATCAGGAATCCAGTCAAATCCTAATCACAATACTAGGATCGACTGAAAAATTCATTGCCTCACCAAGATACTCTCCTGGTATGTGACAAAATGTGGTTTATTTTTCAACATAGCAACCGTAGCATGCTATTGACGTTTTCAATCGGTGTTGCAGTGCTTGGATCTCCTTAGTCAAAAAAGTCATCAACAACAGATACACCGTAATTATATGAACTTTTCAGCTCTTGAAATTTTACCCTAACAACCGGCATTTTGGAAATGAAGTTTCTATTCTTAATTCTGTATTAAACGCCTAATCATTTTTTGACAGTGTCCGGCAAACTTACTGAGAATAGTTTTTTTTTTGTTGCACGTGGCTTGACTCGTAGAGTATGCAACGAACATCAACCTCACAACATTTATAATGGTATATGGGTTTAACTTGCTAACATTTGTCCTAGAATCAGTGCTCCACGTATTATATAGTCGTATCAACTTTGTTTGACACAAGACAACCAGAGCGACGTATCGAAATCACAATAGCAAACGAATGGTCTGAAAAATAACTTCTGGATGCACTGCTCAATGGAAAGTTCTGTCCACGGTTGCGGTAAAATGAAAAAGCAAAATCTAGATGCTGGTCTCTGTCTGCATTTGCTTTGTCAGAGAAAAATCCCTTGAAGTAAAACATTACTTTCTCTCAGAATTTCCCGAAAACAATCAAAAAAGAAAAAAAAAAACACAAACGATTATTTTATTTTAGTTTTTGATTTGGGGATTTTTTATTTATTTGCGTGTTCAAAAATTTCTATTATTTCTGTTCGACCAATCAGAGATCCGGATTTTGATGAGTAATAGTCGCTTTCCTCGAAAAAAAAAAGGGGGGGAACATGTAAATCTTTAAGTTCCTCTGGTGTTTCTTTGCTTGGCAGAGAGCGCACTCCGCAGGGCATTCCGTTGACGTAGAAGCATATATCGTACGTCTTTGATTTTGTTTTTGTTGTTTTTTTTCCCTTTCATTCAGAAATGGAAATTCGGAAGAGACAGGAAAATGCGATGGGACAGAAACTTGAAGAAATTCATTATAAATAACAGCAAAAGAAATAGAAATGCCTCTCATGAGATAATGCAGACAGGGTGGAGGGAGCTGTCAATCTCTTCCTTACAGGCATTCTCATTACCAGTTGATCTATCTATCTATCTATCTATCTATTTGGCATATTATATGTACTTATTTATCTCAGTTTATTCATTTTTCTAAATCCACTGTTTCATTATGATTAAAGTATACCAAAAGCACAAATTGCTTTGACTTCACCACCCATCCCTACCGACTATCACTCTTGTTATATCGGTGTTCTGAGTTCAAACAGAACGAGAAAATGTCAGTTTTTGCAGTTAGGCCAACGCTAGTATATCCATGTGTAGGAGCCAAGAGGCGAATGTCACTAATTAGTTTGTCCTTAATTGTTCAGCACTGTCCAGCTAGTCTTGTTTGTCCTAATTAGATGATTTGTGTAACGGAAGCAAGTAGCCGTGCAACTACTGGTTTGTCGGGTGTTGCTTCCAGACTTTTTTTTTAAACAGCAAGCAGCATCTACGTGTAGTTCCAATTAAATTTATCCTCCAAGCATTTCGTTAGATTCCCTCTTGTGCAGCCATGCAGTCATGCGGCCATACTGACTAAACTATATTTGTTCCTTTTCAATATATGGACTTTTTTTTATGTTACTACGTTTTGTCTATCTATCTTAACTAGCTTATATCTTTCTTATTTTGTATATGTATCCAGCTAACTAGCTTTTAATAAAAGTCTCTTCATATCTCTATAAATTATTTCCACATCTATCTATCTATCTATCTATCTTATATTTCTGTCAATCAGTCTATCTATGTTTGTATCTTTCCCGATCGGTCAGGCCAAGTTAATCTGATCATTTAACCCAATAAAACTGCCCTATGTTAATTTGAATGGATAATAGCACCGCCAAGTAACACCCATTGCTCTAAGGAATGGCATAAAGATTTCAGAATTATATCTGTCGATTATAACATAATTTGATTCAGAGAGACAAACAAACTGAATAATTCCTCATAAGTTCCACGAGAGAATTCAAACTTTTGATTTACTTAAAAAAAAACCATAAATGAGAAATAAAGGAAAATTAATTTCGAAAATCGATATCAGCACATGATCAACTATGGTTAATTATCTATTTCAGTTTCGTCTGGAATAAAACTAAATCGGGTCGAACTGACTAAGAGCAAAATGATCTGAACCAGCAAATGATTTTGAAAAGCATCGTCTTTTAGAGTGTTTTTTTTTACGTAAATGATCTTTTCTTTTGCAATAAAATAAGGATGGGGATCCAACTCTCTACGTAAAAAAAGACATACTTTATAAAGTTTAGTTTGATCTGCAAACAGGATCACATTGTGGGGCAATAAAAATCATACTCGTCTCACAAACAAATATATAAATAAAAGGAACCTGTCCTCATTTCGATCAACTACGTTTGATTGATGGATTGATTTCAATGGTTTGTCAATCGGTCTAGGGTTATTTTATGCTAAGATGTTAGGTAATTGCGTTCATTTTATATTTACATTTATATTTTTGTGTATTTTTAAGAGTTTTATTTTTCACAAAGTCCGATCAAATACGAATTTTCTTTTGAATAAATGTATTCGACATATTGACATCAAGTACTTCAATCTCTGGTCAGAATGGGTCTGGGAGTATCGGTAATAACAAGTTAATCCAGTTTATCCAGATTTCCAGAAGTTGAGCTTAACCATCAATTGCATAACCATACACAGCACACCATTTTTGAGGGCGTTTTACACCCATAGGGGGACACAAGCAAGGGTTCCATCTACGAATATTGAAGTTAAACTTTATTACCCAACTTCAATATTACCCTACTTCACTGTTACACCACTTCAATATTCCGCTCCAACAGGTGATGAAAATCATCTTAAGTTCTTATTTAAAGAATAACTCTTGATGAACAAAAGGGATTCGGGTAATGAGCCGTTTTAAGTGCCCTTGCCAATAAATGACAATAAAAAGTTATAAACGTGTATTAATTCTCCGTTGAAAACGGTCAACTGTTTGACTGACTTTATCTTCGTTAATTCATCTAGTTGATTAGACTTTGATCTTTGAGTCGAGATTCTAATAAATTCTTGGCTCGCGTCTGTTTACGATAATGTCATTCATGGAAGGCCGAGGTTTTAAGTGGTATAATTGATTCAAAGTTAATGATACTCATCCCAAAATAAAATAATTGGGACTACTCTAATTCTTTCATTTCATCGATTAGGATTCAATGCCAATCAATCACGGTCATCTCACAAACTGAGTCGATAATTTAGAAAGATTATTTTACATTTAAACACATCCAAACAAGATGTTAACACAGTATGTATTCCTTATTTAATGTATTTTGTAAGTGTTTTGCCTTTTTCATCTGTTATGGTAGGTAAAGATTGAGGATTATTTTTCACAGGAAAGATATATTTAATCATGATACTCATATATACAAAAGAAAATAATGTAAAGACGATAAACAAATCGATTTAAATCCACGTCAAGTGTGAATGCTCACAAAATCAGTAGACTAGGTTCAAGCTTTACATAGGATAGTTTACACTCATTTCGCCATCGTGTTCTTCGGATCAGAATGAATCAAATTTATTCATAGCTATGGCTAAATAAGAGACAAAATTGGGCCTTTTTAACTTTTAAAGGGCAACAATCAATTCTAGAGTGTTAAATAATTTATCAGGTAAAACTTCTTTCCCGGCTACTGGTATCAGATATCCTAGTATAACCAAAGATTCTAAAGAACATTGTACAAATTTCTACTAACGCAGTTGATTTGATTTGGTCATTCAATTTAATGGCTTATCATCTACACTGAGAATGACTCAGGAGTAAAATATCCGACTGACGTAAATTTACGATGGGGTTTCCATCCCAGCTTGAATCATCTCGCTTGTCTACCAACAGTGAAGAGTAGTGATACAACGAAACGGAGTGTCAATGACAATTTATTTATCTATATATTTATTTGTTTACAAATCATATATATATATCATCATCATCATCATCATGTCGTGCCGCTAGCACGGATATCCTTGACCATCTCTCGTCAATTCTCCCTATCATTCATCGCCTCCGGCAGGTCTTCTGGGTTACATCCTGTGTCCTCACATAGCTGCTGTATGTAAGTTCGGGCAGGTCGTCCTGCTTTTGCTTGGCCATGTGTGGGGATCCATAGTAGTACGTCACTTACGAGCTCGTCCTTGCTTCTCCAGCAGTGTCCGGCGTGTCTGGCTCGTCTAACCTGTATAGTTTTCGTGAAGGGAGGCAAGTGGCCGTACAGTTGGCGTCTCGTGGGGTGTTGTCGCCAGGACTTGTTCAATATTGCTCTCAACATTCTTGTGTAGTTGCCATCAAGTTTCTTCTCCAGCCGTTTGGTTAGCGTCCATGTAGTGCATCCATATAGCAGTATCGATACAACTGCTGCCTGGAAGAGACTGCGCTTCATTTCATCGGTCAGGTCTGATTTCCATATGATTGAGAGCCTATCTATAGCCGTCCATGTTTTCGTCAGTCGTGTGTCGATGTCGTTTTCTGTTGATGAGACGCTACTTCCTAGGTAGGTGAATGTGTCCACTAGCCTCAGAGAGGCTCTGTCTAGTGTGGTAATGTTGCCCGTTTGGTTGTAACACATATATTCAGTTTTGTGCGCATTGACATGGAGGCCAATGCCTGCTGCAGCTCGTTCCAAACTATGCAGTAGTGTCTCTGCTTGATTAGGCGTATTCGCCAGTAACGCTAAGTCATCAGCGTTGTCGGCGTCTGTGATTGTTTTTGCGGGGTACCTTTTGCTTCTTTTCTTAGTCAGCTCGAAGCCATTTTCTCTGATTTTGTCGATCGAAGCTCTAAGCACGTAGTCTAGACAGATGATAAAGAGCTATGGGGCTAGCGTGTCTCCTTGTAGTACTCCTGCAACAATGTCGAAGTATTCCGTGTCTCCATCTGGTGAACGTACTTTCCCTTTGGTGTTTCTGTAGAGGATCATTATTGCTGCTAGTTTCTTTTGGTAGGCCGTATGCTAGTAGGATTAGTTCCATTTTCCCTCTGTGGATGGAATCGAAGGCCTTGGTAAAGTCGACAAATAGTAATGTCACCTGAAGGTTTTTTGCCCGAACGCCTTCAAGGATTCTACGGATGGTTAATATTTGTGAGGTTGTGGATCTATTTCTCCGGAAGCCATTTTGGTTTTTCCTAAGGATGTTGTCTATTTTGGGTTCTATGCGGTTTCGTAGTAGGGTATTGTAGATTTTGGCTGCTATGGATGTAAGTGTTATCCCTCGGTAGTTCTTGGCTAATCCGAGGTCGCCTTTTTTAGGGAAAGGAAGGATGCATCCCTTCATCCATCTTTCTATCCTATTTTGACTATAGACAGCGTTGCATTGCCGGAGCAGTATATAGTCGAATTGTCTAGTCTTCCACACTTCTGGGGGGATCTCGTCCAGCCCTGCAGCTTTCTTATTTTTAATTTTTTTAAGAACCGAGTCGAGTTCTTCTTTGGTGAAAGGCCCTAGTTTAATGTCTAATTGCTTACTGATAATTCTGGTGATCGGTTCATCCGTTATTTTCGGCGGGCTTCCTAGCAGATTTTTGAAATGCTGTTCTCACAGTTTTACTCTTTCTCATTGGCTTGCAGCTTTCAATTTTGCTTTGGCTGTGCTCTTCCTTCTACTTACTTCGTTTATTGTTTGCCAGGCTATCCTGGATTGTCTATCTTCCACCGAGTCTCTAATCTTATCTATCTGATTTTGTATGTATTCTGCCTGTTCTTTTAGATATATTCCTGCTAATTGATATTGTGCCTTTTCTAGTTTTCGGGCATTTCTGTTTGTTGGGTTCTTCCGATAGCTTTTGGAGGCAGTTTTCACGAGCGCACGTTTTTCTCTAACCTCTGACGTTTCCCAAGGGACTCTATATTTAGTTCTAGTTTTGTTGGGATAAACTTTGATGCCGCCTCTAGGTGTGCTCCAACAAAATTTTCATATTCGTCATTTTGGGGTAACTTTTTCTGTCTTCTCTTGTAGTGTTTCGAATCTGTTTCTTAATTCTAATACATATTTGTCTCTAATGTCTCTGTCGTTAAGTAGGGCCCAGTCATAGTGTTTAGTTGTCGCTGTTTGTGTGGCGTTTTTTCGTAGGCTTAGACGTATTTTGGCCCTGACTATTCGATGATCGGAGGATAGACCCTCGAAAGTGGAGTATGCCTCGCAATTCATCGCACTATTTTTCCATTTTCTGTTTATAAAGAGGTAGTCTATCTGTGCTTTACTCTTGTTCGTGTATGTGTGGGTCCATAATTTTCCCTCCCTTTTTTGAAAATTTGTATTGAGGCATGTTAATCTATTTTCTATCATGAAATCATGTAGACGTTGTCCATTCCTGTTTGACGTGTTGTGTAGGCTGTATTTGTTGTTTCTGTTTTTCCCGATTTGTGCATCCATATCTCCGCCAATGACTAGCAGGTTGTGTTTCGGAATGCTACGTACTAGGGAGGATAGCTCCTCGTAGAAGGTGACTAGTTCGGTTTCTTAGCTAACATTGGACTGTAGCAGGAGATGATCGTTGCTTTGGGGTTGCCATTAAACGTTGCGGCTATCATCCTAGGTTGTATTCTCTCAATGCTATTAAGTGTTTTTAGCGCTCTTGGTCCTATAAGCATTCCCACCCCTCCTACCGATGCATTGACAGAGTTTTTCCATGCCGATACAGTCACCAGCATCCATCCATTGTCAGTTTCGTGATATTTGATATCTTCGGTGTGAGTGTATCGATGTTCTTGTATACAGATTATGTCTATCTTATGTTCTACGGCTGATGCAGTTAGCTCTGGTAGTTGACCTATTCTGTTTAGGGTTCTAACGTTAAATGTCGCTATCTGTATTGTTTGTTTGCATTTTAGTAGTGTTTGTTTGAGCTCTGTAGCTGATTTTTCGAACACTGAGGCCAGGGCTGCAACCTCAGCAGGACGCGCCCCTTTTTTACCCGCGGGAAGAGCGATGCGGTTTGAGTATGAGTCATGGTTATCTTTCGATGGCTGTTTTTATTCTCATCTATAGAAGCCACTCTTATAGATGAGCAGCAGTAGTTCCCCGATCGAACTGACAATCCTGAGCGTTAAGCCGCAAGACTCACGCGCTCAGGAAATGTTAGGCATTGCGAATTCGAACACATTCACGTACACGATGCTGCTTCCCATGTGTACGTGAAAATAAATAAATAAATAAAATAAAAAATAAAAAATAATAAAAAATTAAAGAAAATCAAAAATAAAAAATAATAGAAAATAAAAAAATAGAGAATAAAAAATAGAAAATAAAAATAGAAAATAAAAAATAGAAAATGAAAAATAGGAAAAAAAATGAAATGAAATAAAAATAAATCCTTTCACCTTAAGTTTCAACTTAGTTAAAGTCCAGGACTAACGTATATTCAAAGAAATTTTGGGGTATATTTTATCTTGTCATCCGATAAAGGCCCTACCAGGTTTTTATTTCATATTTTATCTTTTTAATTTTTACCTTTTGTGGAGGTGGAATGCTAAATTTTTAAGTTTGGCGCGGTAAATTCAAACAATTGTTAAGTTGACTCGTGATAGTTGCACCTGGTAAAACAATTTAGTCGATTATATATATATATATACATATATATGTGTGTGTGTGTGTGTGTGTGTGTGTGTGTGTGTGTGTGTGATTTATAAGCAGATTATTGTTGGTAACTTTATCTTTAAACGAGTATGTGGTAATTTATTTGCAAACAGTTAAATTGTTTCAAGTGTTGCTATCTAGCAGTAATAATTCTATTTATTAGAAATCATTTGTTTGCTCACAGTTTTAAAGTTTTCAAGTATTGCTATCTCAGCGCATTTGTCTCTCAGTCACCGCCATCTAGCACCTTTAAGATAAAATAGGGATGGATACTAATTTTTCATTAAAATAATTTGAATCGGTTGTATCATATAAGAGTTAGGGCTTCACATGAACATCCGTCTGATCGTATCAGGTCACTTCAACCATCTGTCCAGTACAGTAAAGGCCAAACGGAAGTGTTCAAGTCATTTGACATCCTCGGTAATAGAGTAAAACCTTCTTATCAACCAGGATCCCGTCCCCAAGCACAACGGGTTGCCCCCCACGGGAAACAGGTGGCCTTGTTGTGGAGTGGGTCTTACCTCTCTGCAGGGGTGAAGTTTTATTATTTATTTATTTATTTATTCATGTTTAATTTGCATTAATGCCATTGGGAAAACCCTGATTTTACTTTTACCAGACTCAATATCACCATCATATTTCTTTAAAAATTTCCGGTCCTTGGTATGTCGTGGAAATTGATTTTAGAATTACGCTAATGATTTGATTAGGATAATCCCTATTCCCATTATATTTTTGCCTTCACGAGTAGTCAAGAATCTGTTACAACATTGTCAAATGTAACAGTATTCATTACGAATAACCTACGTGGGAAAACACACATAATATATATATATATATATATATATATATTTGTGTGTGTGTGTGTGTGTGTGTGTGTGTGTGTGTGTGTGTGTGTGTGTGTGTGTGTGTGTGTGTGTGCTGGTTTGCACTTACTTAAGTAGCATAGTTTGGTACAATATCTATTCTCATCGAATTCAATCAATTTCGCTAAGATAAGTTTTTCTCTATTCATATATATAGTTGATCCCCCCTGGCACTTACTATAAATAATAGTAGATATTGCTGTGATAACCTTCAAAGTGCAATGAATAGATATTATAGAATAGAAGACAACTTCAGTTTTTATGTGTGTCGTCATCAAATAATACCAAGATTATTCCACATGTCTGAAAAAATAGAAAATTGTAAAGCTTAGCTTTGTCTTTGATTGCAAAATGATATTGTTAACTAAAGCAATGAGTAAAATAGAAATACATTGCATTGTATTCCTTGCATCGTAGACTTCTCTTGCATGAAACATTATGATTCTGGTTGGTTTGGACAATTCAGCACCATTGATTCAGAGGAATACAAATTCCCTGTGTTAATTTCAAGGAAGATGTTGGGGACTAAGAAGTAAAGAGTTTGAAAATTACTGTTTTATTTTACGTCGCCTAATCAATAAAGCCTTGTTTAAATCAGACTAACTCGAACTCTTCTCTCATCAGGGAATAGTTTTTTAATCGATGCTTATTGGGCGTAAAATCTGTAAGTCGTCTTGAGGACTACATTACAAATTAGTGATGACTCTTCAAATAATAACAATGAAAATAGATATTACTCTCCAATATTTGGATAAGGAAAGTGTCGGGTACAGAATATATAGGGAGCATAAAAGATAAAACTAGGGAAAAATTGGAAACAACTATAATAGGCTGTTAGAGTCGCACAATTTTCTGAATCGAATCGACTGGATATTTATATCTTATTTTCGACGTCAACAAGAATTTATCGATTTCCAGAAAATTTTCAAATATTAATCAGAGGAAAAGGAATTGTTCAAATACTGCCATTGAATATCTAGCTTTTATTTGAAACCAAATTTTGACTTAAAACTCTTGAAATTTAACTTGCTGCATATAGTCGTGATCTATTAGGGAAAGTCTGTTGAAAAATGAGAAAAAATATGAGACCTTTGCAAGTTGACCAGTTCTTTGCAATTGAAATATTGTTTCACCGAAAAGAAAGGTTTCTTTTATTACAAATTAAGTGATTTTACAAAGATTTATCAATTAATGCTGTTTTCACAAAGATAATGAAATATATTGCTTATAATGGATAATTACCGAGCGTTGTGCCAAGAGAAACTCAACTTTTCTTAATTTAAATTTAAGTAGAAATAATATCGAGTCCATTGAAGCGAAAATACTAATTATGTTGAAAATATCTATCATTTATTTAAAGTAGAAAGAATGGATTCTTAATCGGAAGCTGATAAGACAAGACAACTGAAAATTACAACACTGCATCAATAGATTTGAAAAGCTTTTCAGTCGTGAGTAGAAATATAAATGATAATTATAATGACGATTAAGTAGAAACGAAAGAAAATAGAAACAAACAAACAAAAAAAACTAAAGACTGGATATTAAGAATGAATGGAATTCATTTTATAATAAAATATCCTGAGGAAAAGAAAGCTAACTTTTAAAAAAATCAAAGTATTTAACAATAATAACTGAAAAAAGAAAATGAAGAGAAAATAATTGCAGGATGGAAGGAAAGAAATAAAGAAAAATATACAAAAATATGAATAAAATAATGAATAATCATACATAAAAAATTTTTAAAGAATAAATTTTTATCCTGATATGTCGAATCTGTTTTTCGGTAGGTATTTATTTTGGAACACACTGAGACAACTAGTCTAAAATTTGCTTTTTTGGCTGAGGAAAAAATGATAGAAGCTTCCGTTTGGAAAACCAATAGTCACAGAATTGGATTTGGACAGAGCAAGCTTATTTTTGTCGAACGTGTTTTGTTTTGCAGCGTTGAGGGACTTGGCATTTCCTTTTTCCATGTTTCTAACAATTTATTCAGCGATCAAACATTTCGTTCCAATTCCAGCAATCAGCACGTCTTCTGCTCACCAGAGATTTGGAGCTGAAATGGAAGGATTTTGTTTCTCCAAACCAAAATGACCAACGTCATTGTAAAATCAGAGAACAAATGACAGGATTTTCATTTGTAAAGTTAATTAAGTTTTGGGAATGGAAAATGATTTATTTTTAAGAAACGAAAAATAAACTCATTACTGTCATATTAGAAAGCGACCTATTCACTTCAGTTCGCGGTAAAAATAGAATTACGTAGATGTGAATTATAATGTATTATTTATAATTATAATTCTGCTTGGTTTATTCTATTGTATCTGATGACAGCAAATGAACTCTTCGCAATTTGGCAACATACATATAGTTTCAGGTATTTTTTAAATTGTATCCGTTATTAATTAAAATTCCTTTTATAAAAAAATGAATTTCTTCAAAATGTTTCCTTCATGTTGGAGTAATTCATTTACTCGTTTGAGTCAAAAGTTTTTCACTATTTTGGTAACGTGGAACACAATTCTACTGTTCCAAATATTTCAAGTCGTGAATGTGACTAATCACAATGGTCTTTAAGATGATAAGTTTTCCTGATACTCTTCGTGTGCTACTCTCCAGATTTTCCTTTACGGCTCAGGAGGGACACCGCATATTCCTTTCACAACGGGAACTGCTTTTATCACGTGATGTACGTGTCAACAATTAACACGTAAAAAAATACTGTAAAACTCTGAATGACCTAGTAATAAAAATAGCTATCTGCTATTCTAAGGTGAATATTCACACAATCTGCTGATCTGTACCTTAGCAATGAGACTTCGATTTTATATTTTTCTATCTTCTCACATAAAGGCTCACTTCTGATTTCTGATATCAATCAGAATAATATAAATAGTTTCTTTCCTTATTTTGGAATTGTGCAATAACAGAGTTCAAAGCAAAAAATGATTTTAAAAGGTTTTTTTTTGTAATTTGATGCAAACTCATATTCTACTTTCATTTTAATTCATAATGAAAAATGACAATTCCCAAGCACCTGGCATTAGGAAAATTATTAAGTGGTTTATTTATGTGTTTTCCGCATTTTGGGGTGGGGGTAATTTATGTTGAATAGGTTGCGTCAAATTTAAATACACATACACGGCCTCACATAGATAGATAGATAGATAGATATGTTGGAAAGAAAGAAAATATACTGCATGTTCATCCTCAGTTCAATATACCCGGTACATTATTTCCGACCATTCTTTAATGGCTCCTTAAAATTCAATTGGAAAAAAGAATTAATGTTATTCCCATCTTGGTTTCGCTAATTCAACTTTTGTCTGCGCTTTTTTTAGATTCTTTTTTAATTGATAAATATTTAGAAAAGGCTATTTCATTGGCAATATGGAAATGGAAAGGAATCAACAACTGAGAAACAACCTCTTCATTGTTCTGTCAGAAATACACAAATCCATTTTTTCCAGTGGCAGTCTTTTTCTAAATTTTGTTTTGTTATCCCTATTTTTATCACACTGTTCATATTATGTGCAATGAGATTTAAAAATAAACAGACATGATTTATAATGCATTTAGTTAACAACATCCTTGCACTTTTTCCAATAAATAAAATATATGTTTCTAAAGAATATTACTTTTTTCAAATGCTGCGTTTGAAAAAATAAATCTTAATCAAGACAATTCAAACGTTGTGATGGTGATAATGAGACTATGATTGTCATAGCACGCTTGACAAGATATATTGCAATACAATTCTTTATCTTTGATTGTCGTACTTCGACTATGGTAATTTACCAAGCTTTTGCTTAGATGTAGCACAAGGCTGCATGAATTGGGCACCCAATGAGAATCGAACTCATGAATCAAATAGTGATTCAAGACAATTTGTAAATGACGCTGAAGATAGTGACAAATGTGATAGATAGTCAAGGAGTAACGGACGATGTATCTCGTTAATATGATATTGTACATTTACAGTAATAATATGCATGATATAATTTTTCTTTACACATTTGTTGCTAAAATGTTCATCCTCGGAAAAGCCGTAAACCTCTTCTTGGATAAATGCATTTTTTGAATATTGTGTTTGAATCGAATTTATTGATCTGATACATTCCTAATTAAAAGTGCTTAGCATCTGGTGTCGCTGTTGTGTACTGATTCCAAACTTGCTGCCAAAAGCTCTGGTGTCTGATGATCAGATTCCATAGACTGGTGTTTTTTTTTCTGTTTAAATTTCGGAAGATATTTGCTCTAAAATATTTTCATGAAAAGTAAAATATATATTCAACATATTTTACCAAGTGACAGAAGTTATTTCAGGGAACCGGATGATATATCAGGAATAAAAATCGAACATTTTTTTCTTAGAATTTTTATCCACTCGTGTCTGCTTTTGTTCAGCTAATTTACAACATTTCCTCATTATTTACAGTTTCATTTTTCTCACCATATAACTGAGCTATTCTCCTGCGTCTTTTGTATGTCTGCCTTTATCATTTTCTCTTTTTAGGTTTCCTCAGCGTAGTCAAAGGTCATTTCGTGCCCCATATCCTATGATTGTCCTATACAGTGTTCACATAGGTTATCCTTCCCATTTTTTCTCAATTTGATAATTCTTGATGTAGACCCAATTTGGGACCACGAAAAGATAACTCTGAACACAGTATAAGTTTAAGGTTATATTGAAGTAACAAGATACAGAGAAAAGTGTTGGCGTAAGCTAGGCTTACTAATCACTCAAATATCCAGTCTCTACGATCGGCTGACCATTCATCCCAACTCCGAGAGTACTTGTCTCTCGATTAATATAGGATTTGGAAGAGTCCATCAATGGGTAGGTAACGGTCCCATAACAATTCTTGGTTTCCTGCTTTCATTGTATTGCTACTGCTGATGATGATGATGATGATGATGATGATTATGATGAAATAAATCTCTATTTGCTTTTTTGTGTATACTTCAAATCTTCTCACAATTTCCAAAGCTATTATTATCATATTACGTCTTGTGAGTTTTTACACGAACGTTAAGATGGTGGTCTTTCACTAGAAACTGAGTGACTGCAAGTCTCCTCAGGTCTCCACGACACTTGCAAGTATTCAAGCCTATTTTAACAGTATAATAATCTGGATTGTCTCGATTCTTCCTCTAATTTCTAATTCCTCCTGTCTTCTTCTTTGACTTTGGAGACCGTTGGCAGCAGGCCGACTACAATTGGAATCACCATCAGACTCATGTTCCACTGCCTTTTTTTTGTTCTCTGGCAAGATCCAAGAATTTGTCTGTCTTATCATTTTCTTTTACTTTCACTCTGTGTTCTACAGAAACGGTAAAATCCACTTGATGAGAAATTATATTTGTTCCTATTAATAAACACTAAGCCTGGTCTCCTGGCCAGAATTAAGTGATGCTTTTCTATCGCAAGATCACAGAGTTATTTTGTGTCTCATTCACCAGGAGGGATTCTATGTTTAATTTTTAATCTCTTGCACAATTCACAGTCGATCAATTTTCCCACCCAGCTGTGCTTTGTCTTGTACTCCTTTTGTGCTTGTTTGCTGTTATCGCTTGTTATGTGATTAACGATTTAGTCTCTACTATTACATAACCTCAACTTGCTATTCAGTTGAGCTTTATCAATTTTCGCTTTAACATAATTGATCCTTGTGGTGTTGCGTACAGCTGATTTTAAAAGAAATTCAATTTTTCTCTTCGGGTTTTCATTTCTTTTCAATATCCATATCTTCTCATGGGCAATCTCGCCAGGTTGTCGCGTGAAACATCCGTACAGTTGTTTTTCTTCCTACCTCATTTTTGTTGTTTGTGTTGTTTTTTTCTATATGTTCTAATGATGTCAATACTGTTAATGGCTGAGGTAATTCGACTCTCTACTCTTTTAATGTAGTCGTCGAGTTCTTCCTTCTTTATCTTTCTACTGGTGTGTGAGAGACAGCTAGTCTTCTCAGTTCTCTATGATTATTCTTAGAAGATTTCAACCGTGCAATAATCTGGACAGTTTCAATTCATCTACGACAATTATGCTAAAATAAGCTATTTTCTTCTTGTCGGGATACGATGTTCCGTTTATATAACTTATTTTTCAGGAAAGGTTCTGGTACTTGCTGGGATCATTTTCCTAATTATTTTTTTCATCCTTGAGAGGATTTCAAAATGATTTTCATTGTTCTCTCTCTTTCTCTCTCTCACACACACACACTCGCTCTATCTCTCTAGTCTGAGTGACAGCAATTCTTCGAAGATATTTATCCTAGCTAATTTTAGCAATACTGTAATTTGGATAGTCTCCATTCTTCTTATCTCTAGTTCATTCGTGTCTTTCCCAGGTTCCAGAGATTTGTTTCAAGACTTCAAAGTACGATTAGTATCCGCATCAGCTCCATGTTCCATGTCTTTTTTCAGCGATCTCAATAAAGTTGAGGAATTTTTTCTAGTTTTTTTATCATCTTTTATTTTCACTATGTCGTCTTCTGGAATGGCAAAAGTCACTCGATGTCAAGTTCCTTTCTTGATAATTAAAACTATTTCTGGTCTTCAGATCAGGATTGGGTATCTTTTTGTATCTTAACGTCCAAGAGAATTTAATGCATTTATTTTTTATGATTTATTCTGATTTGTGTTGGCTTGGGAATACAATCGGGCCATGCACTTCAAGTCACATAACCATCTGGCTTCTCTTTGTGTTTACTCTCCCAGCAAGACGATTCAAAATACATGAGTCCGAGACTGAATTCAGTCCTTCTAATACAAAACGCAGATGTCTATTAAAAGTTGATCAACGATAAAAAAAAATATTATCACACTTTTTCGGATCCTTGGAAACCGGTGTCTGCCAATATGTTTATGTCTAGTCTGTGGATGACAAAAGGTCTGGAAATAGGAATATTCACCCTTGGATATAAATAAATAGTGTCAGTATGCTACAAGAAGGGGATAGAAGACAGACACAGAAGAGACTCAGGACATAGATGGACCACAAATGCAAAGATGTGCGGAGTGAATTGATGCAGGGGTGAGAGAGGGACCTAAAAAAGGCCACCCGAGGCACAGGGCAATAAATCAAGCTCTGCCAAACGGGTAACAGCTTGGAATGACAGCCTCCGGAAGCCAACGGAGTGTCAGTCACAACCGCAGGAAACAAATGCTGAGCTTCCTTGTCACTCATGCTAGACAACACTGACCGATAAACCGAACCGAGCTGACTAAAAAAAGTCCAGACCCACCTAAAAAAAGGTTTTGTGCCACACTCGTCCGTCTGGTGGGACATTCGTCAATTATCACTTGCTTCGTACTGAGGCTTTTTCGCAGACTGTCTGGCATTCCTCAGGGAACCGTCCCCCAGGCTTTAACCTTCCTTGGAAGGGTTTGGTTTATCGCCTCTGAAGCACCCCTTTTTTAAAGGAATGCCGACGGGGCCAGAGGTATTTTTGGAGGTATTTTTCTGAAGATCTTGGAATTCATAATTATATTTTCGTTTCTGTAACCCATATAAATTTCCCGAACCGTGCCCTACCTCGCGTTTCTTTTATCCCATTAGCCTACTCTCCTTTCCCCTCTAAGGAAGGTCCGACTTGTTTTCGATCCCCTCGGAGACCGGAAAAAAATCGGCCTCCATATTATAGATGAGAGGATGGTGGGGTAACCAAACGGGTTTTTCTTTCGTTCAATTTATCTTTTTCTTTCAGGGTTTTTCTCCAAACCCCATCATCTTTTGATTAATTGTATATATATATATCATATTCTGTGAGTAAAATTCGTGCATTTTCAATCCTGTGTTTTTAAGTCGGTCTTTTTCATAGATTAAATGCAGCATTTTGTTGTTTGCTGTGTGCCTGGCGAAGTA
Organism: Sepioteuthis lessoniana; assembly: GCA_963585895.1. Taxonomy (NCBI): domain Eukaryota; kingdom Metazoa; phylum Mollusca; class Cephalopoda; order Myopsida; family Loliginidae; genus Sepioteuthis; species Sepioteuthis lessoniana. The sequence continues at coordinate 112,086,045 of OY757918.1, forward strand.
TGAATGCCGTATTGTATTGTATGAATGGGTCGGCGAATGTGGCTAGCTAGAGGCCATTACTTTCATACTTTAGCATGACTGTTCCTCTTCCCTTCCCAAACAAAAATCTTGGGGCTATATACTCCTTCTTAATAAAATTTTGTAAAATTTAATTTAAAGGAAAATAAAGGAAGATTGATTAGCCACTAACTAGTTCTAACCTTGCACATCACAACAATGGCGTCGCCGATAGGATACTAATTGTCTCTGGAGGATTACGATTTTGTCGATACGTGGCTACGATGTTTTGCTGCAAGCGCAAGAAATAAAAAGCTAAAAGATGACAAGGAAAAGGGAGGAGAAAAGGAAATTTCGGATATCTGTTTGGCTACAGCAGGAATCGAGACGATTATGAAAGTCTTATCCATGGCGTATCCCATCAACCTGGAAGACCTGACTTTTGAAAAAATAAGTCAGATCATAAGAAGAAATATGAGACCCAAGAAAAGGTTGGTCGTGGCAGAAAGAAGGCAATTCGTGTCGATGAAACAATGAATTGACGAACCAATCATAAAATATCTACACCAACTACGTCATGCGAGTTGGACAAGAGGAACAGACGATTGAAGAGGACTTAATTTATGGATGGAAAAATAGGGTGTAAACCGTATAAGACACCGCCACACCACCCTCAATCGAATGGGTTAGCGAAAAGAATTATGTGGACCGTAAAAATGGGACTGAAAGCATGTTCTCAGCAAAATGAAAGAATACAAGTTTTTCTACCAAGTGTGTTTTTAAGCTATCGTGCGATACCACACGTTGGAAGACTGGAAAGTCCATCAAGTTTAATGGGAAGGCAAATTAGAGCTCCACTGACGATGTCATATTCCACAAATGAAAAAGTGTGGTACAGAAAGAACAAAGAATCAAATCTTGAAGGGAAGAATTTATCATGCAAAAAGGTGACAATACAGCTATAATAACTAGAGAAAAGGGAAACAGTATATTAGCCAATGCAGATAAAATAAGGCTCCAGGGTGAATATGAGGAACAAAATGAGGAAGAAATCTCTACGATTCCTTCCGTTAATTATTTATGCGAAGAACCTTTACAGAATGAAACGTTAGAAGACAAAATAATTCATAATCAGGTGGACCAGAATAAGTTTGAAAATTCGATTGAAGATCAAATCATACAAGAAGACGACCTTGATTACAGCTCTGTACGGGACCGATCAAAATATCCCACAGAAAGAAATACGGGAGAAAGACAAGGAGAGCAAAGTAATCCCGAAAATGAAACAATTACTTGAAGAAGTACAAGACCTACTAGTTGCATAAGACCCCTAAGTTTCTGGGAGATACTAGCAAATTAATTTGCCTAATCTGCATGAGTGTAAGAGAGAGTCTTTATAAGTATCTCATTGAGAATAACTGGGAAGCTTGATTAGTCAATACCTAGCACATCAAAACAAACACACTTTAAATTGCGTATATTTCTTGTTGTACTTTACTATGAATATTTTTTTTTAATCTCTGATCTTTTTCTCCGAAAAGAACCAATTGAAAAGAAAAAATAACATTCTTTTTTAACAAGTTTCTTAGATCTTCAATCGATCAGTCTGGTAGAAGATTCTACAGTTAAGTTGGGGTGAAGATTTAACAGTTCATAATTCTGGGGGAATTCTTCAACTAATCCTATGTTTTATTTAATTGTTTTCCAATAAAAAAAGCAAATAATTACTTATCGTTTAGATACGCACTCCCTCAGAATTTTTTAAGGAATACAGCCTTTAAAGTAGCAGCAAGAGTCAGCTAAGTACGCTCTTTTGATCAGCTTTTTTTCGGGAAAATAAATCTGTTGTTTTCATGAGAATTCAGAAATAATTTTCTTTTACAACAAATTAATTTAGACATTTTTCAATATATATATATATATATATATATATATATATTAATGACCTTTTTTGAAAAGCAATGAATTGAAAGCTTTTTAACAAAAATTGAAACCAAACAAATCATTATTTCAGAATATCCCGAAAAAAGCAGAAGAAATTAGCGCACAAGGCTAGCTCCAACTGCTACTATGAAGAGGGCATTTCTTATGAAAATAAGAGAAAATTTTTGGGATTGCGTATCTTGAAGATGAGAAAATAAGTAAACTGTTGTTTTTTATAAATAATAAATAAATAATTTCGATTTCTTTCATAACGTCATAGCAGTTATGTAGAAAAAATAATGTGGGGAATGTTATTGTGCAGGGACCAACAAAATAGCTGCTTCCTAATTTTTAAGTTTAAATGAATGCTGGTTTGTTCTAAAATTTTTCTATTATTTAAAAAAAAATTAAACTTACATTTTGAAATTAGCGGTTTTTTACCAATAATAAATGGTCAGTCCAATGCTGTATGTCGGTTCTCGGAGTGTATATGGTGGTCTGTTCCTGGATTAGCACTACAGACTCATAAAATATATCATCGGTAAACATCATTGGGACAATAAAACAATAAAACCCAAATATTTCTTCAAACCTACGTGCATTATCATATTTACGATCAAAATCAATTATAATCTACATTTTGATTCAATGATTTCGCTTTTAAATCCAATCAGTATCCAGTAATATTTAAAAAAATATCGGAACTTTAAATTAATCAAATTATTAATCAAACATTAAGAATAATGTAAATATTTTCAAATTTCATGGACAATAAGAGAAAAATATAAATTACAATCTAACTAATACATATGAAAAAATGCGATACTTTATTTCAATTTTAGTTTTAATCTTCCGCCCAAAAGCACAACTTAAAAATAAGACCAATTTTATCTCTCCATCATAAGAACTCAAAGGAGAAGACTATTTTTCTTTATTTCTTCCAGCAACTTTAATCTGAATGAAAAATCATGCGTAATTTTTTTTACATATTTTGAATTTTGAATGGAAAATTTTAATGACACATTTAAGATAGATTAAATAAATCTTTATTTCATTACAAATATTTCATCCAAGGTAAAAGGGCTCATGGGTTTTCAAAATCCATGAAAAATTTTTAAGTGAATAAAGTGTACGTTAATTGTATTAGAAGAGATTTATTTTTGGGTCTGCCCAAAGAAAAAAACACATTGTTTTAAAACTCCACAAAAAAAAAAGTGATATGAAAGTTCTTTTTTGAGCTTTTTGAAAAACAAAATTAGATTTGGAAAAAATTAAACTCTTCTTAATATGTGCGGTCTTTCTGGTTTTTGATGTATCTAAAGATGGAAAAAATTAGCGATTGGAATTTTTTTTATTCAAATGACCAAACGTTGAAAACCTGTTAAGTGTTAAAAATATTTTCTCGATGTTTTTTTTTAAATCAAAGAACCTATCATTAAAATGTCAACATCTTTAAAATTGATTTAGAAATCATTGAAGAATAATATCTTTGAACATTTTTATCTTTATTAAAGTTAATTCAAAAGTGATCCAAAAATTATTTTGGTCAATCAACAAAATAGAAAAACTTGAGTTTGAATGTATATTTTGGTTGGACAAAATAAACAATATAGTGTCGATGTTTCTTGGAATGTCCCGCTTTGGTCACGTGGTCTCAGAAAGAGGTTACTCACAGCATAGCAAGATCAAAGTATCAGCATCTCAGACAGTCACACGAGCTTATTAAAAGCTGAGCTCCCCCACAGGGTGGCATATCATGTTTATGATCTTCCAAACAAAAAACAAAATATTCGATTTCCTTTTTGAAAGACCATAACATAGACATAAATGTTTAATTTTTTCACCCGCAAAATGCCACCACTGTTAATCTACTGATAATTGGAAGCGGAAAACGACATATAACGAAAGGAATAGAACTGCCAAATAAGGAAAAATTCGCAACAATCGGAGAATGGAAACTTACCAGTAGTTGGGAATATTGGAAGAGGACAACACCAACCAGGTGAAGATGAAAAGAAAAATATACAAAACAGTACATGAGGAAAACGAGAAAACTACTGGAAACCAAACTATATAGCAAAAACCTCATTAAAAAAACACCTCGGCTGTTCCCTTTGTAAGATACTCGGGATTTTTCTTGAAGTGGACCAAGTAAGAACTTCAACAAATCCATCAGAGAACAAGTAAACAAATGACAATGCATAGAGCATGATATTCGAGAGATGACTTAGACAGACTATGCATGTCAAGAAAAGAAGGAAGAAGAGGACTTATCAGCATTAAAGACAGCATCGATATATCGATACGACGACTCGAAGACAACATGAAAAAGGGCAAAGAAAGAATAATCATATCGATTATAACCAACACGTGCAACACAAGAACCAACAGACTTTCAACAACTAGAAAAATAGGAAGAAAAAAGACAGTATGGATATTTCAAGCGGCAAACAAGCGAAATCTCAAACGAGAAGACTTGGAAATGGTTAAGAAAGGGAAACCTTTAGAGAGATACTGAATCTCTTCTCGTAACAGCAAAAACAACGCCATATTTAGCAACCGTGTTAAAAATAGATGAGAAACAACTAAATAGCAAGTGTAGGTTATGGGGTAATGGGAACGAAATCATAAGTGCATGCAGTAAATTAGCGCAAAAGAGTATAAGACTAGATACGACAGTGTGGGTGAGGTAATTCACTAGGAACTGTGCAAGAAATTTAAATTTGATCGTACAAAGAAATGGTATATGCACAACCGAGAATCTGTCCAAGAAAATAAGACGTACAAAATTCTCTGGGATTTTGAAACACAAACGGATCACCTAATCTCGTCCAGGTGACTAGACTTACTGTTTGTCAATAAGAAAAGAGGAACAGCTGAATAGTGAATTTTGGCGTCCCGACTGACCACAGGGTAAAACAGAAAGAAGCTGAAATGAGAACTAAGTATCTAGACCGTGCTAGGGAACTGAAAAAACTATGGAACATAAAAATGACGTTGATAGCAATTTTAACTGATGCCAAAATACCAAGTGTCCAGGAGACTTGAGGAGGATTCATATCGCTTAAACTCCAGTGGAAAACTATCAGCTAATGCTTTTGTGAAAAACTTTCAAAAAGAGTAAAATAATAATAATTATAAAATAAACAAGTGGTACATGCACAACCAAAAATTCATCCTGGGGTATTAGACGTGCAATCTTCTCTGGGGTTTTGAGAAAAAAAACCCAGATCACTTAATTTCGGCCAGACGACCAGACCTAGTGATAGTCAACAGAATAAAGAGAGCCAGCCAAATTGTGAACTATGCTATCCCAGTTGACCACAGAGAAATATTAAAAGAAAATGAAAAGAGAGATAAGTACCTTGATCTATCAAAAGATGTCAAAAAATCTATGAAACATGAAGGTAACGGTGATACCAATTATAAGTGATGCACTAGGGACAGTCCTCAAAATATTGGTTAGGGGACTGGAAGACTTGAAAATTAGAGGACAAGTGGAGACCATCCAATCTACAGCACTGTTAAGATCGGCCAGAATACCGAGAAGAGTCCTGGTGACATGCGGAGACTTGTTGTCACTCAGAATTCAGTGAAAAACCACCTGCTAAACTGGTGTGAAAACTCTAGAGCAAAATAATAATAATAATAATAAATAATGATAAAAATAACGATAATAATAACGATAATGATGATAATAAAATAACGACAATAATAATAATAATAATAATAATAACTCCTATGGGACTTTAACATACAAACGGATCACCTAATCCCGGCCAGAAGACCAGACCTCATAATAATCAACAAAAGAAAGAGAATCTGCAAAATTGTTGACTTTGTTGTCCCGGCGGACCACAGAATAAATCTGTATAATAAAAAAAACTGTGGAACATGAAAGTAACGATTGTGCGTTAGGCATAGTAACTAAAGGATTATTAAAGGGCCTGGAAGACTTGGTGTCACTCAAACTCCAGTGAAAAACCATCTGCTAATACTGATGTGAAAAACTCCAGAGGAGTAAATAATAATAATAATAATAATAATAGAAATATACTCAAAACAACACTAAGAAAATATCAAATTGTTGATCGTTTTAATATTTAAATCATTGATTTTTCGTTTTCTCGTAAAATCTTTTGGTTAACAGTTGTATTTAAATGAAGACTTGATAAATCCCCAAATTTATTTCAGCTAAACTATTTTGTGGCAACGAAATAGATTCGTTGAAATTTAACCTCTCATTATCTCTGTAGCTCATTTTTGACAACTCTCTATCTAAAGCAAATGTGTATTTGATGTAGCCTGAAAGCATTCGAACTGTTTCCGTCCTCCATAAAACGGGAAAATATCAGCAACTTAGTATTTATTCGAACCTTACCATTTTAACGGAAATATTTTAAAATAAAGCAGAAAATACAAAACAAAAAGGTAACATAGGAACGCCTGTAGTGAGTTCAGATACACGTAATGATATAAATCATAAGCGTAAAGTCAGTGGACTTTAACTAAGTTAAAACTTAGGGTTTCTTTTCTTTTTTTTTTTTTTGTGACTCGCTGTTAATGACCAGTAATTATGACTGTCCTCGGTCACATCTGTGTCAGGTGCGCAGGTAATAAACAACCCCTGGGTCTGGTATAGCCCCAATATCACACCCATGATAAAATGTCAGATTCAAATATTACACAACATGAGGCTTGGGTGTCATGATCGGTAGGTGCTCTGTTGATAACCAACATGGGAGACCTCCAGTCATCATTCTGCGAAAGTTGGCTGTTCTCTTTTCAGGAACACAAATGGTGATTTAAGGAACCACATCAACCAGAGACCTAAACGGAAAGCATGAACAAGGGAAGAAAACCAACTTTCACTACACTGCTATTTTAGGAGTAACCCTACACAAAGAGGATATAGGAAAAGAATGATGGAGCTCTTGCAAGAACTTTCTAATTTTCAAACAACTAGTCAGAGACTTGCTGATCAAGTTAGAACAATAGTTGGTTTTCTGACTTTGAAATAATAGAAATGCACCAGAAAATAAATGATCAACAAGGTAGTAATAATACATTTCCTGGAACATCAAAACAGCTTCTGAAAGGAACCACCAACTTCGGAAAATGGAAACCCCACTCAACCAAACACTGCACAACCAAACAAACTAAAAGTTAAATCTAGAAAATTTAGAAGAAAATTATGAACAGTGAAAATACCACTTTAGCAGCATTAAGAGACATTGAAGGGATAATAGTTAGGGGAAAGACAAATAAAGTGAATCAAGTACTAACATATGTACCAACAAATAATATAACCGATTTAAATGAACGCAGGAGCGTAATTAGTTTGCGAGAATATTGAGATCCCCTCAAAAAACAGGAAAGAAAAATCTAGGATAGGAATTTCGACTAGAAACTCAGATAAAAAATCTACAAAAACAGGCAAAAATGATAAAACAAAAGAAAGACGCTGGAATAATTAGGAACAGAAAAGAAAAGACAACACAGAAAAAGCTTACAATACAACTTGAGGAAATAAAGCAGAAAGTACTGTCGAAAGAAAGAAGATTAAAAAGATATCGATAAAGAGTAAAACAATACAGACAGAACAGGACATTCCAAAACAATGAGAGAAAAATCTATCAACAATTGGGAGAAGATGACAATAAATGTTGCCTACAACCGAATACAAAAGAAACCCAACGATTTGGGACTAAAATATGGCAACCAAAAACATAACGAAAAGGCTGAATGGATAAACAATATCACAAGAGAACTAGAAGGACTCGAAGGAGACCCGAAAGTGAAAATACATACCGATTTACTCAAAACGACACTTAAAATTATCAAACTAGAAAATGCCAGGCCATGATGGAATACATGGTTTCTAGTTCAAGAAATTCACCTCTATTCACGACATACTAGCACTAGAAATGAATAAATGCCTACAAACAGCACACATACCCGAATGGATGACCAAAGGAAGGACCAGATTGATACAAGAAGACCCAAACAAAGGGACCGCCCCAAACAACTACAGACCCATAACTTGCCTACCAAGGATGTGGAAAATATTAACAGCACAAATAAGGGAAGATATTTACTACCCACTAACTAGCCGCAGTGTGGTCCTGACAAACAGAAAGGATGTCGTAAAGGATCCAGAGGCACAACAGAATTACTTTACATAGATCAACACATTCTACATGAGAGCAAGATCAGACGGAAAAATCTTGCTATAGCCTGGATTGACTAAAAAAAGGCATATTATATAGTTCCGCATAGCAGAATAATAAACAGCCTCAAAATATACCAAATATTACATGAAGTCATAAACTTTATCGACAAAACCATGAAAACCTGGAAAGTGGAATTGACAGCAGGAGGAAGAAGCTTAGCTGAAGCAAAGATCCAAAGAGGAGATGCTCTATCACCCTTACTATTCCTAATTGCCATGATGTCACTAAACCACATACTCAGAAAATGCACGGCCGGATACAAACTTTGCATATCGCAAGAAAACATCAACCACCTAATGTACATGGATGACATCAAACTCTTTGCAAAAAATTAAAAAAAAGAACTGGAAACTCTAATACAGGCAGTTAGAATACAATGTCAGGACATAGGAATAGAATTTGACATAGAAAAATTTGCAATGCTTGTAATGAAAAGTGGCAAACGACATCTAACTGACGGAATGGAAGTACCAAATCAAGACAAGATTAGAAAGCTCATAACAAACGAAACCTACAAATACTTGGGCGTCTTGGAGGTGTTATATGGTCATATGCCGTATCATAACGACACAATAATAAAGACGCACGCAGGAAGACTTCTTTAACAAAATATGTACCTCTCACTTTATTGCAAGGGTTCGAAAAGGTTATTCAAGGTTTGCGTGTGAGAGGGAGTTGGAGACCGAACAGAAACTTCAATATTTTGACCTCCACGCTTATGGCCGGCAACGTTGTGTCTTTCTCGTTCTCCTGATGCTCAACCGGAGGCCCAGAGGCCCACTCTGGTGGGTGCTGGCTTTCTCTACTGCATCTTATCACCAACTTCTCTGGACCCCAACTCAATCGGGGGCCCCGAACCCCTTCGGCCTGGTGTGGCTTTCCCTATCACATCTCGTCTATAACTCCGTCCGATCTCTTACTGGAACTGTCTTGACTTCCTGTCTTGACTGAGTTATATAATAGTTCAACGACCACTCAGTCGCCTACTCGATCTTTGAAATCGCATGTTTGATCGTCATCAAACGGAAATAACTGTCATGCAGTTCACAGGTCACTCTCTTCCGGTGCATCAGTTTATAAGTGTACCATGGGAATTTTTTTACCTCGTCCCATTTCGTCAGCCAATTTCCGCCCACGCGATTTCCTCTCATTACTGTCATTAGAATGTGTCTAAGCAAGGGCTTGTTTGCCCCAGAGAGAGTTCATCTGCAGGTTTTGAAGACTGCGTTTCGAATCCATAGTTGTTTTCAGCAACAACGTTCCTCACCCACCATCCACCAGACCCATTTCAACTTGCCAGCATTTCATAGCCAACAACACTACCTCTAATACACCCGCTTCAACATTGCATATTTGACGATTATATACCTCCTGTTGTAAATAAACCTGCATTTTAAAGTTTATTTGCGAGTTGAGATTGTTATTTTTCAACTACATCAGACAAGTTTCCCACGGCACATCATCATTGATCTTACCATTGGTAGTGTGAAACACAACGACCAATGGGGCAGGATCAAAGACGATAAGACGATCAGAACGATAATCCATACACCCTTTGTACCGACAAACCAACGGCTACATTATCATCGGCAGCAACTCGTTGGGACGCAGAGGGAAACAGTGAGAACCAGAGTTTTGTCAGAGTTGGGCAGCTTTGGGCAGCCGAATAAGAGAAGACCAAACCAGTGTGAACAGCAGTCAATCAGAAAAGAGTCCCGATTGCCGCATCAACTGTATCAGTGATCGATCTAAGATACACGGCCGGGGAAGGTGTATATTTGGTGCCGTGACCAGGATCGTCAATTTCGTGTGCAACAGTATGTATAAACAGAAGCTAGTCCAAACCAGCAGAATCAAGACAGGAGGTCTACTGTTATTGATGGTAACAGGTGGGACTTCCCAACGAAAAGCGTGAAGAGCAGCGCAGAACCAGGGGCGAGCCAGTGGAGGATTGAGAACCACTTTTTGTGATCTTTTTGCTTTTCATTCATTGTTGTTTCGTTTCGGGTTCTTGTGGGCTTTTTCCAGGCACTTTAAGTTAACATTAGAAACATAGATGGATTCTGCTTGGGTAAACATGATGGCTAGTGAGGAAGATACGATAGTAGAAGAAATAGGTTCTAGGGTTGAGGAGGTGGGTAAGCTAACCCCCAAGCTAAACGTGACAAGTTCAAAGATTCCTCTTTTTACGGGTATGGCCGTAGAATTGGGATCTTGGCTAAAGGAAATTGAAAAGAAGGGTCGCATCTATAATTTGACCAATGCCAATATGATCTCTTTGGCTTACGACTCCACAGAGGGCGCAGCTTCGGAATGGATTGGGGAATACTTGGTTAAGTACAAAGCCCAAGCCACTTGGAAGATGTTCGAGCATAACAATCAAAAACATTTTGGGAGTCACTCGAACCGAACAGAAGCTGCACGGGCATTAGAAAGAATACGACAAATTGATGGAGAAAAAATAGCTCCCCTGGAGGGTAGGATGAGTGTATTGACCAAAGTAGCGTATCTGGGCACAGACAGAAGAAATGATCCGGCTACACAGGCGCAATTAGCAGAATTCTTTACCGATACCTTAACCAACCCCCAGTTGCGAGAAGTTGTGGCGAGGGCACAGCCCAATACCTTAGAGGAAGTCTTTTCACAAGCGAGAAGGGCGGAGGCCCTTCTGCTAAGGTTGGGAAAGTTAGGAGGAAATAAAGCGGAATGGTTGAAAATTTGCTACGGATGTGGAAAGAGGGGATACATCCGTGCAACGTGCCCGGAACTTCATCCAAATTGGGAAGAAGAAGCCATAGGTAGAGAAGCTTGGAAGTTGGAAGTTGGACGATACATTCCCACACCTGGAAGGGATCTAGTGTGCTTCGTGTGCAGAAAAGGATACAGAGCGAATGACTGTAGAATTAAATATAGAAAGGATCCACTTAGACCCAAGCCGAAACCCAAGTCACCCAAGAAAACCCCTAAAAAGGCAGCCCATTTAAATTAGTTAGGGTCGCCCCGGTAGTTAGACGGCTGGTGACCCCTAGAAAGCATAAAGATGTCAAACGACACTTAAAATTATCAAACTAGAAAATGCCAGGCCATGATGGAATACATGGTTTCTAGTTCAAGAAATTCACCTCTATTCACGACATACTAGCACTAGAAATGAATAAATGCCTACAAACAGCACACATACCCGAATGGATGACCAAAGGAAGGACCAGATTGATACAAGAAGACCCAAACAAAGGGACCGCCCCAAACAACTACAGACCCATAACTTGCCTACCAAGGATGTGGAAAATATTAACAGCACAAATAAGTGCTATTTCAATTAGTGAGTCCAGACGCCGATAAAGTAAAAATTATTAGAGCAATGCCCGAACCTAAAAGTTAGGAAAGTGAGAGCGTTCATAGGTACAGTAGGTTACTATAGACGCTTTATAGCAGGCTTCACTAGAATGGCTATTCCTCTGATAAACTTAACGGAGAAATATGCAAGATTTAATTGGACAGAGGCATGTCAGAAGGTGTTCGACATCTTAAAAGCTGAATTGACGTCGATACCTTTATTAATTTATCCCGACCTGAACAAGCCAATGGTTCTCTATACAGATGCGAGTGATACGTGTATAGGCGCTTGCTTAACTCAGCCACGTGAGGAAGCAGAGGCTGTAATCCCAGGAGATAAAAGATCAGATGCCGATTTACTTTTTCTCCCATAAATTATCAAAGACCCAACAGAAATGGTCGGTTAGAGAAAAGGAAGCTTATGCGATAGCTTTATGCTTTTCAGAAATTGCATTCCTATTTGGAAGGAGCTAAGTTTGTAATAAATACCGATCATAGACCATTACAGCACCTCATCGATACAGAGTGGGAAAATCGAAAGATACAGTTGAGGGCTATGCTGCTAAGTGGCTACGATTGTAAGATAGAATACCTATCTGGAAAAGAGAATACGTGAGCGGACTTACTATCTAGGATACTTGAGGCTGACAGTAATGATCAGAACCTAGTAAGTGATAATAACTATAGGATTTGTGTTTTAAACTCCCAACAGTTGAAGAATAGACTCCCTGAAATCGAAATAGAAGTAAATCAAGAAGAAGATGACCCTGAAGAGGATAGTTGTGAGTCAATAGACCTGGAACTGTTTAAGATAGAAGCTACAAATGATGAAGAATATGGTAAGCTTAAAATATCGCTAATGGAAGGAAATCTACCACCTTCTAAGTTAAGGAGATTCCTTATAGAGGACGATAAGGTATATTATGTGACTGGGGAAGAAGAGATCCCCACACTGCGATTGTACGTTCCAGAAGGAAAAGTGAGAGCCAGTCAATTGAAAATGACACATGACGGGTTGGGTCAGGTGGGGATCGATAAGACATATTCGATCATGATTAGAAAGTATTATTGGCCAGGTATGTTTAAACATATCCACTCCTACGTAAGTGACTTTGTTACTTGCCAGAAGAGGGCTATAAAAGGAGCCAAGACACCCATAATGGGAACTGATATCCCATCATATCCATTTGAAAAGTGGAGTATGGATGTCTCTGGGCCATATAATATTACGCAAAAAGGGAAACTAGTATATAGTTAGCATGTCAACTGGTTGACTAATTGGGTAGAAGCATCCCCTGTGCAGAGAAAGGATGCTCAGACCATGGGGAAATACTGATGAACGAAATTTTCCCTAGGTATGGAACTCCACGAGTATTAGTGACAGACAACGGCGGAGAATTTGTAAATGCCATTATGAAGAAGGTGACGGGGTATCTAAGTGTAAAACATGTCACCACTTCTCCATACCACCCACAGAGTAATGCTATGGTAGAGAGATTCCACAGGTTTTTGGGAGATACACTGTCGAAATTGTCGGAGAATGAAGTCGAACACTGAGACTTGTTCTTAAAGCAGGCATTGTCTGCGGCTAGATTTTCACATAACGACACGACTAAGTTCTCTCCATATTACCTGGTACACAATAGAGATGTAGTGTTACCATTGGATAATCTCCTCATACCGAAAACAAAGTATACCGGAGGAGAGAATCATAAAAAGATGATTGAGCAGCAGCATTCTCTGTTTAGTCAGGTGCGACGTAAGATAAAATCGGCACAGAAAAAGCGAAATGAAATGGTCAACGAAGATAGAGTAAAGAAGACTTATGAAATTGGCGACCCGGTCTACTTTTGAGCACAGGTCAGAAAAGGAAAACTAGATCCTAGATGGAAACCTTACTATAGGATAGTGGAGCAGACAGGTTGTTTAACATATAAGATCTGGGATCAAGTGGCAAATAGAACTTGGAAGGTTCATGCGTCGGATATTTGTCAAGCGAATATTAGGGAATGGAAAGTACCTAATAACGAATCTATCAGACCTGTGAGAAAATCAACATTAGTAGATCCAGAATGGGACTGGGATGAGCTGGATAGATGGGCAGATCAAGCTGCAGAAGGCGAATTAGTGACAGAATTTGAAGTGGAGAATCCTGACCTTCTGCCAGGAATAACGGTTATGCCTTCAGATTTTGAAGATTAGGAATCTGAAGACGAGCTTCCATTGTCAGTTCTGAGAGAAAGAGAAACTGATAATGAGAATAGGGCTGAGGAATCGGAGAGCAGTGTGATTCCTATAAAACAGCCCCCAGAAGTAATAGGCGATGTGATGGGACCAAGACTTCTAAGGAGTGGAGTAAAACGACCAGTTCACGTTATCTCGAAACGATAAAGAATTAGGGATAGTTGTGAAGAAAAGAACGAAACTGAAACTGATTCTCTCATTGAAAAGTTTAAGATGGTAGAGTAAGATAAGTACTGAACTTATAGAAGAAAATAAATAGTAAGGGAGCGTACTATTTGTATTGTAGAATGCATCGCCTAATAATAGTGATGGTAATGGTGGCCAGTTTGGCAGCAGTATTGCATCATACACACAGCACGGTATTCAGGAAAACCAGTGAGGTAACAATTACTCGTTCTAAATGGATAATGACTTTCGTCATAAATTTGGGATCCTATCGGAAGATCCTATGGGACTTAGAACATGGAGTTACTGTAGCATCAGAATTAAGAGTACATAGGCAACTTAATCAGTTGGAAAGAAAGGGGAAAAGCAACACAGTTAAAACAAACGACACAACTCAAGGAAATAAATCGAAAGGTACAAGTGAAAGAAGGAAGACAGAAAAGATATCGAGACATGATTAAGCAATACAGCCAAAACTGGACATTCAAAAGCAACAAAAAAGATTCCACCAGCAAGTCGGAAGGGAATGCATCGATACATACCAACAAACGGATAAAAAGGAAGCAAAGTAAATTTGGAGCAACATATGGGAACGGAGAGACCATAAGAGAAAAGCCTAATAGATAACCAATATTGAAAGGGGCTTCAATGACTCGAAAAGGGTGCTAAGGTGAAAATACCCCTCGATTCAATTAAAGCAATTTTTTAAAAAGTATCAAACTCGAAAACGCTTGGCTATGTTGGCACACAGGGTTTCTGGTTTAAAAAAATCACTTCCATCAATGAGAGACTGACTATCGAAATGTATAAATACCCAGAAGACACAGACATACCGGAATGGACGACCAAAGGAAAAAAAAAACATTCTGATGAAAAAAAAAACCCACCCAAAAACGACCCACCCCAAACAATTACACACCTATAACGTGCCTACTAATAATGTGTAAAATACTAACTGCATAATTTAGGGAGGAAATTTACTACTCGCTAATAAGCCGCTGACTGTTGCCCGAAAAACAAAACAAGATGCCTCAAAAGAACAAGAGGAACGGGAGATCTACTTTACATTGATCGACAAATCCTGGAAGAGGGCAAAACGAGAGGAAACATTTAACTATGGCGTAGATTGACTACAATAAGGCATACGATATAAATTAAAATTGACAGCTGAAGGGAAAAGTTTAGCAGAGGTGAAAATCCAGAGAGGTATATTCCAGGGATATGCGCTATCTCCATTGCTCTTTCTGACAGCGATAATGCCACTCAAGTGCATAGTTAGAGGGCAACATACTTCATAAATCGCAAAAATAGATTAACTACCAAATCTACAGGGATTATATCAAACTGCTGCCCCCCACCCGATATAGACAAACTATAATTGTCTAGAAAAGAAGGAGGGAGAGGACTCAGTAGCATTGGAGAAAGCATCGATATATCGAGAAGATGACTCGAAGAATACATAGAAAAGAGAGAAGAAAGAATAATTATAGTGACTAGAAACAACAAAGACAACACGATAATCAACAGGACAACAATACCTAGAAACCTATTACGGAAAGAAAAGTAGCTGTATAGATATTTCAAGCGAATATTTCAAGTAAAATCTCATATGAAAAAACTTGGACATGGCTAAGAAAAGGGAAACTTTACGAGAGATAGTTAATCTCTTCTAATATCGACTAAAACAACGTCACAAGAACCAACTACGTCAAAGCAAAAATAGATAAGACGCGACTAAATAGCAAGTGTCAGTTACGTCGTTAGTGAATAAACTATCAGTCATATATCAAACCAATACTGCAAATGAGTGCAAAAAGAGAATAAGACAAGACACGATTGGATGGAAAAGGGGGTCCACTGGGAAATTTGCAAATAATTTAAATTTGACTATAAGAACATGTGTTATATACACAACCCGGAATCCCTTCTGGAGAACGAAATGGACTAAGTTGTCTGGAATTTTGAAATAAAACGGATCAGCTAATTTCGGTCAGATAACCAGACCTAGAGATAGTCATAAAAAAAAGAATCTGCCGAATAGTGAACTTTGTCGTCCCGGTAGACCACAGAGTAAGATTAAAAGAAAACGATAAGAGATATAAATATCAAGACCTACCTAGGGAGCAAAAAAAACAATGAAACATGAAGCTGATGGTGATACCAATTGTTTTGGAACAATCCACAACAGCTTGATAAAGGATCCAGGGTACTGAGAGGCCCAGAGAACAATTAGAGACCATTCAATCTATAGTGTTACAAAGATCGTCCAGAATACTGAGAAGAGTCCCGGAGACTTGACGAAACTTGCTGTTATTCGAACTCCTATGAAAAACTATCAGCTAACACTAGTCTAAAAAAACTCCCTAAGGAGTCAAATTGTAACAGTGTGAGGAAAAAGTTTGGTAGTATTTTGGTACTTGCTAGATTAGAGCTCTTATATCATTTGACCGAAGCAGTTCAAGATATGAAAGTTTCTCGCTGTGAATGATAGTATCATGGTAGCTGGTACGTTGACTTGTTGTGCATTGCTTCGCTCCATATTTGATTTGAAAGTCGCAGTGATGAACGTTCAATGGTGTCTGACTCGGGAAACGTTTTATGAGTATGAGCTTACTTACAACGGTGCAGAAGCAACGAAAACGTTTATTACACAAAAAGTGAGAAGGCACAATTGATCACACAGTACAATAACTTGATGGTTCAAAAGAATTTACGATATGGCACGATCATGTCAGCCGAAAACCGTGTATTTAGAAGTCTTTCTCAAAGCCATAAAGGTCAATCTGGCAAGTAGCACTTAGAGAGGATCAGGCGAATTCGGATCCCTACAGTAATTATATACTTTCACGAACTCAGCAAAAGTATCGGGACTCGCCTCACGTTAGCATCATATTGCAAAACATTTGACTTAATAATAATCATTATAATACGGTCGCCAAAGGCTCCGAAAGGAAGCTGGAAGAGTTGGAAACCGGAGGATGAATCGGGAACATCCAAACTACAGCATTGTTTAAATCGGCCAGAATACTAAGAAGAGTCCTGGAGACCTGAAAAAATTTGCTGTCACTCAGACTCCATTTGAAGACCATCAGCTAACGTTAGTGTGTGAAAAACTCGCAAGAAATATAAAAATAATAATATGATGTGCACTTATAAAAACGTCTTATCTGCCAAAGCCGGTCAATTTTCTTGTATTTTGTCTGTCAGTAGAGAACCACCCAACTTCCCAGACATCGTAAAACGATTATTGTACGTTTTTTTTTCTTTCCAAGTAACAAATAGATTTCTTGTTTGTCCATATTTCATATATTTTGATCAAATATTTTCCTGTGTCTTTTTCCTTCATTTTTGTCGTTTTTTTTTTTCATTAATACAATCTAATCTGTCTAAAAAAGTAGCAATTTTTCTTTTTTTTTAATTTTTACTTCTGTCCGTGTCTTTTTTCTTTCTTTCTTTTTTTTTTTTTTGCTTTTGAAAAAGCGAAAATCCAGTCTGTTGAAACTTTCATCAAACTGCTTCTCTTCCTTCTTTTTTTTTCATGTTTTTTTTTTTGGTTCGTCGCCAAACGTGGAAGGTTCATTTCGTGAGCAAGCCGATCATTATCGAGATGCTACCTCCTCCAATTTATGGTCGATGAAAGACACGGACTGATTGATATTCAAATCGATGGGTTTTCTCCATCACTAACATTCCCACCCCACCCATCAAGCATATTCTTGAATAATGTATCCAGCCAAATTGGCAGTTGTAGCTTTCCAGATAACATAAACGCAACCCCCACAACATATGCATATACTGTATATATATATATATATATATATATATATATATTACCGCAGAGGTAATACTACACACACAAACAGATAAAACACACACACACACAAACAATAAACATGAAAAATAAAGACAAGTAGATATAGACGCACATGCAAAGCTACACAAACAAAAACACAAATGTGTATACACACTGATATTAATCCTCACACATAAGTAAGAAAAAGTCGGCGAAAAATTTTAGTCTTTCTGTAGATCAATATATTGAGGTATTGATGAATATAAATCAATGAAATATCAAAATATGTATGTACACATTTGTCTCATATATATATATATATATATATACAAGTGCGCACGTGTGTGTGTGTGGTGCACGATAAAATGACAGGATATTTACTTATGGATCGGCAGTTCTTGCGAACTAGGAATATTTGTGTGCTTCCCCCACATTATTGTTTAGGATTATAGAAGTACCTGTAAGCTTATCCAAACTTACTATTCCCAACTTTGATTGTATGCTGTGGATTTTTTTTTGTCTTGTTTTGATTGTTTTACTGTGTTATTCAATCAAGAGAACATTGGCGTTGTTGATACCTTATTTGCCATATTTAAAGGGTTACTTGTTGATCGAATATTGCAGTTTGCATGACCGTGACAGTTGTTACGAAAAAACAGACGGACATGGGGAGTAACCTTGGCTTAACGTACTGGATAACGTGCTTGATTGTGATATCGAAGTAAGCAAGTTTAAACTCTTGTTGCATTATTACGTTCACTTTTCAATGAATTCTGTTGAAAATGATCTCTATTCTCAAACAAGTTAAGTAGTAGCTCAGCTGTCTTCAATAAGGGTGGCTTTGGCATTAAATAACGCACTAAGTTTGAAATGCCAAAAAAGAAAGAAAGAAAATGAAACCCAAACAAATAGAAAATAATGTATGTACAAACCCTAGGTTATTGGTATATTTAGAATTTCATTGACATGTGTTTATATATACATATGAATGCGTGCGTGTATATATCTACGTGTGTGGGTGGTATATAAATACAAATAAGAACTATTTGAACTGGAAATACTCCTTTAGACCCCTTCACATGGACGAGAAAATGCAGGACGACCAGCTAGAACGTACATATAGCAACTCTGTGTCGATACGGGATGTATCCCAGAAGACCTGCAGAAAGCAATATATGAGAGAGAGAAGGGTGGCGAGAAAGGGTCAGGATATCCATGCTAATGGCGTGACATGCTATATATATATATATATATATATATATATACAGATGGAAAATCCTATACCTTCGAAAAACTATGTTTCAATAAGAATGTAGTCATGTAATCTTTAAAATAATGCCAGTATACCAAACGGACGACAACGCATTACTCCAAATAAAAGAAAAAATACCATAGATTAAGTTAAACAGAGCCAAATTCCACATACGCACACACAAACACATACACGCACGTACACACATACAAACAGAACCAAACTTCACGCACAAACTCAACAACGTAAACACACACACATACACACAAATATGAACACACACACACACACACACACATTCTATCTTCCATTCAACTCAGGATGAAAGAGAAAGAAAGGAAAAGAACACATCTCTGAAAATGTATTTGTGGCAGGGGGGGTATACATAGATGTACGCGCATGTATGTGAATGTACACACACACACACACACACAACTTTGTAAACACATAAAAAAACGCATGCAGATGACAAAGGTTTCTCAGGACAATTAATTCCAACAGGACATTTACAGACCCAAATTCTGGAGTTAAAAAGAATCACACCATTCTGAAAACTATAAAAGCTAGAAATAAAGACGGTCAAAACAATTATTAATCTTCTGAAGAAAACCATAAATCTGAAACACATGTAGAACATAATTATATGGAAACAAACCTTTAGTGCTATATTCAAATTCGTGTGTGTGTGTGTGTGTGAGTGTGTGTGTGTGTGTGTGTGTGTGTGTGTGTGTGTGTGTGTGTGTGTGTGTGTGTGTGTGTGTGTGTGTGTGTGTGTTAGAATATAAATCTCGTTGACATCATCGATAAAAATGAATTAAAAAGAATTTCTTGCACAAACACTTTCTTTTTGTTGCTATTAGTTTCCCGAAATGTTCAAAATCAGTAGGTGCGTAATTTCATTACTTTCAAAAGTCAAGTTTAGTTTCTATTTTTTTTTTTTTTTTCATATACACATTCTGCAAACGCTAGCACACACTGCTCCCAGTCAAAAACGTTGGTATGGCGACTTTTGCGTGTACATGTGGCTGTATATTTTGATAATGAGCACTGTAATGATAAAATGGCTAGATGCTTTGAATATATATATATATATATATATATATATATATACTCGTTTGGTTGTGTAAGTGTGTAAATTCTTGCTTTAAAAAATGGTAAAGATACATACTCATCGAGTCATATTTTCAGAAGAAAAAGTGCATTTGAAAAGCATTCTGTATACACGGCAAAAGGTTCTCTTTTAAGTTTAACTAAGGTGGATGACAACTTTTGTCTTTTACAGCCAAATAGTAAAAGTACTTAAAAGCGAGTAATTTGCTAATCGACTGAAATCTGTCAACTTTATCAATTCTCATTACTTGCTTAGGACAAGAAATTTTATGAAGTTATTATTCAGTGAGACATAGAGCAAAAACTGGGTTCATGCCTTTCCCATAAGCATTTACATAAATTAAACATTATCAGTCTCAGCCGAAATTCAAAATCTGCTTAATGCATTCATTGTTGAACAAATTTGCCACATAATATTTTGAATATCTCTCCTTGTTCCTCAACTTCAAGTATTGATTTAAGCATCAAGGCAAGACATGACAAAAAGTCGTTTTAGAAACTTATCAAGAATCGACATTATTCCCTTTGATTAAATTGCTACAAGGAATGACTATGAATTTTTTAAAGTAACCCTGGGAATATATAGGAGAATGTAACTGACTGAAGAGGGCACCTCATGTGGTGTAATGGTTTACAAGCTAGATTAGGCGCTCATTGCTAGTAAATTTGATTCCCAGTTGAGGCTCAATTCATCCAGTATTGTACCACAAATAATCTAGTGTTAAGAAGAGAATTATCGTTCATAACTGATTAAAGTCAAAACAAGTGCTGCTATCCGCTCTTCAGGTTGGGATTAAAGTGTAAAATCTGTTCCTCTTCACACTCAGTCGTGGTTCTTATCTTTTGAAAGGATGCAGCGGAAATCAAAGAAAATCTCATTCTGCGAATTCAAAATCAATGGCAAAGTCATCCCCTTTCTATCAAAGAGGGACAGTGGTCGCAAGCTCTGAGGCTAAAATGACATTGTAATGCATAACGCTACTGAAAGGATCCTGCGAAATAATGCTTCTATGATGGATATGATAGTTTCTCTGTGGAAAATATAGAAAGTTAAATCTGCAATATCGTGAAGATTTAAAAATAGACTTAATGAATCCAGTTATCTTTAAACACAGTTACTTTCTTTTGTTTTAGCGACTTCAAAGAAATCCTTTTCTTACACCAAATTTGTTTGTCTTTATCTTCCTATAATTTTGAGAGGTTGTTTACATTGATTCCCAATGTATTTTAGCCGTCAGTGAATTTAAATCAGATGTTTTTCTTTTATTTATTTTTTTTGTTTTTTTAGTGAGAGTGCAGGGGATTTTTTTCTAACGAAATAAAAATTCAGACATTCTATTTGCAAAGAAAAAAACTACTGTACTTCGACGATCAACTTAGAAACAGAAGAATTCTAAAACCTAAATTGAAGACGGTGTGGCTCCATTGTGTTAGCTGTTAAATCTGTTTGATTCATATTTTTTAAAGTCGGCATTTATCAGCCTCAAAAAACTAGAGTACACATTTTCTTGTCCTTCTTTTCATGGTGGTCCCTTAAAGAAACGTTAATAACTAATATGCAGCAGACAAATTAATAGGATTCTCGCTGCCAACCGCATGACATTTAGAATTGGAAAACAAATAAAATGAAACAGGAAAAATAGACAGATTTTTACACGGAATGTACTGTGCTCCTATTCATACGCAATATCAA